>CM055963.1:52887500-53140000 GCA_029531755.1 Holothuria leucospilota | reverse complement strand
ACTAAAAAATGAGGAAATTCGCCCCTGTACGACACATTTTTGTCAATAACACACTCTACAAGGACAACACTATCATCCAAACTTCCTAAAATACCACCCGAAGTGAGCTTTAAGGGGCGATTTCTATTTTTTTAAAATAGCAGATGAAAATTAAACAGTATTTCGGGCACATCACATTGAGTCGTTGATCTGCAAATGTTTTGTGTGTTTAAGCCTGCTGTTGACCACAGTCGGTGGGACGCAGGTCTACGATATTGGTAAAGTGGGTTTTATTCTGGAAACAACCTCAACGCAAGAATATCTCATTCCGGAATTCATCGTCTGCAGTAGAGGGGGTATAGCAGCACACCGTACCACGCAACAATAACATCTACCCTCACGATGATGAAGAAAGTGGAACCATTTCATCAGGGAGCTGCAACAGACTGTTCCAACTCCTTGATTTCATTAAAAAAAAAAAAAAACTTGCCGCAGTAAAATTCACGGGAGACTGACGCTTGAGGGGAGGCTTAAGTTGGGTTTGTCGCCTCCATGATTTGACAAATGCCTCTCAAAGCTATTATCAGCTGCGCCATCGGAAGAAGGCCTTGCACGTGTGGAGGCCCAAAGGTTCAGGTTTCGTAAATGTTAAGAACATTTCATTATACGTGCAGGAAGTATCCCGCGTTATCTACAAAGCGCTTTTATCAGTAATACAACTCTCTTCAATAGGCCTACATCTAGCAATGCCGGGTTAAATCGGAAGTATTCTTTTAAACTGTAGATGATATGCGTATAAAGAAAAGTGGTAAAAACATCCGCTTGTTTGTTCTTAGAAATTTCACAAGCCTTTCCTGTCAGGCTTAATAAATGTCAAAGTTGCTTGTAGGTTGTAACTTGCAACGTTTCATTAAAGGTGTGGTGACATGAAAAATTATAATTTCGTTGACTATTTGATGCAAAATGCATTAAAGATCCAGAAAACAGCAGTAATTCCCGTCAAAATTCATCACATATTGATCATTATACAGGGTAATGTTTATTTCACACTCTTTATGAATAAACATGAGCTAAATATGCAAATTTGTGACGTCGAAAGATGGACTTACACTGAAAGTATGGCTAATGCTAGCCTTTGTTTTCCAACCTTTATTTCAAGGACTTTTGCAAGCACTGGTATCTCCTGAGGGGGTTATTATGAATGTTAAAAATTGTTTTCTTCAAAAATAGTGATATCGCTAACCACACTGTAAACTATCTGATAAGTACTTTAGAAATAATTTATATATTGTTAACTTGAAGAAATGTTAACATTGTGCAACACCACATCATTATTTTTGCATAGGCAATGTGTTTCTCCAGAAACCACCAAACTTTGAAGAGGTGTATCATGAGAAAGGTTAAAGATATTGAAATCATTCCAACCGATCTCTCATTTGGGGTAATTTTATTCTTTAACTGCCCGCGGTAAAAACAGGTCTTTTAAGTGACATGTCACCATAACTTTAACACCGTCATCTTTAATAAATGACCTGCCATCCCATAAGATAAGATTTAAACCAACATTTTAATTTAACAAGTATGACTCAAAGAGAAATACAATTCATTCCTGATAACAGGCGAATAGAAGAGCTGTACCCACCAGGTCCCCATACCTGGCTCGTTCGCCCATGTTTCTGATAAAAGTGACTTTCAGTGCAAATGTGTGGTTTTCCAGCGAGATAAAAGCCAATGAATTTACTTCATTTGCTACGCAAATGTCACCTTTTAGCAAGCAGGAGTAAGGTCGCCCGCTCGAAGTGAGGAGCAGTGTTTTGCTGTCTTTCTTTTCAATCCCTTGTGTTGACCATGAAGAAGACAGTGATGCCAGTTTTCGTATTGGCTATGTGAAGTTTTTGAAGTTGCAGTAGGCTACCTCAAATGTATAGCCTGCTGCTCCTCCATCATGAAGGAGGGACAAGGTTTATTAGGATCGAACTTGCTAGATCGAATGTCTCCCATAGACCGAAAATCCTAACTTAAACTTGATTCTAACTCTAAACTTAATCCTAACCCTAACCATAATCCATACCCAAACCCTAATCCTACTCGAGGATAATCCTAGGCCTAATCACTAATCCAAATCCTAACCCCACTTCTAACCCCGAAGTAGATTTTTGTCCAAGGTATCTTCGGAGTCTAGCGAATCTTCGATCTAGTGAACCTTCGGTCTTATGGGTATCCCCCCATGAAGGAGAAACTATACCTGGTAGAGTGTTTTAGTAGCATAAAAGCAAAGACGTGACATCGTTGTGGGCTCCGTCGAGAACTAGTAAGACATGCTCAGGCACTGAATGCCAACCTTCATTTGAGTACAATAGTAGCTTAATTAGCTTGCTTTTTAAAAATCAAAGGCTAGAAATGGTTTCAAATTCTTCTTGTAGTTTATGGTGAGACCTTCACTTCTCTTAAAAGTAAAAAGTTGGTTCTCAAATCACTCGAGTGAATTTGGGGGCTGTAGCATCACTCACCTTAAACATATTTAGGAATGTCCCTATAACAATCTCTGTTAAGAACTTTGACCGCACTTAGACTGCCGACATTGATGCAGACAACAGTTTGACTGGTTTATCAGTGTTGACTCGTGCAGTCAGTGGTGTATCAGATACATAGCAGACATCACCCACACACATACACACACATTAGTATGAGCAGTACTATGTTACTCAGCCAAGCCTGGCTATTGTGGCTTCAGTTGTCTGGGCAGGGAGGTGTTAGGAAGGAAATACAACGACCACACCTGTCAGACAATATATGCTTGAAAATAATTTCTTTTCAGGCACTGCCATTTGATTGACAGGTCTCCTTGTTCCTATTGTTAACTCTGTTGACTAAACCCTTATCATTATGATCTCCTCTCTTTTCCAAGTAATCCCGAGACAAAGGCCATTGTCTTTACATGCTTTGAAGTAAGGTTTGTTTCCGCCAATGAACAAACTTTAATCAGGATTTTTAGTAAAACGACTGGCAACAAACGTTTAAATAATAATATACTTCAATTGTGTCCCCACGACTTAAATACGTCACCTGCTGGAAACATAATTGTTCAAGCCTATACAGTTTTCTTAGTTTTTAGCAAATTTTCCCATCATTAAGAAACATATTCGAAAAGTAAAGCCGCGGTCACACTACAACGAATTCGGATCGGATTCTGATCCGATTTTTGTGAGTTTTTATTAAAATCTTCTCCATTTCGGGTCGGAAAGAGCCCAAAATTTGCCAACCAGTGTAAATATATGATTTGCATCAGAGGTCTATGAAAATGAAATGTTAACTGATTTTTTCGTGACGTCACATCGACGGACAACTTTTATCGGACACGCGTAGTCCGATAAAAGCTGTCTTTCGATGTGACGTCACGAAATAATTCGCTTAAATTTAATTTTCGTAGTCCTGCGATAAAAATCACATAATTACACAGGTTGGCAAATTTTGGGTTCTTTCCGACCCGAAATGGAGAAGATTTTAATAAAAACTCACAAAAATCGGATCGGAATCCGATCCGAATTCGCTGTAGTGTGACCGCGGCTTAAGTCATAAAGAAATTCCTAGCCGTGACTTTAAATGAAATATTTAGTGTGACGAAAAAGGTAACGACGAAAGCCTGTTAAAATTTCAAATTTTTGCATGACGGCTAGCAACGAAAAGTTAACAAGTTCAACGTACAAGGTGTGTCTTCCCATTTGTCATTTTGACAATGCATCACTGATCCTACAGTTGTTCTATATAGGTATAAGAATTTTGAGAAGAAAGGCAATAACTATCGAAAAAGATCGAGCATTGCTTTAAAGAGTCTATAGAATGTTGCATCTCCTTCCTAACACCTCCCTGGTCTGGGAGGTGCACTAGACAGATTAGAGGGGGCTAGAATTTTAATTGTTTGGGTGAGATTGCATGCTGACCCTTTAAAACCAACATCAAATATGATTACCCACACTAGTTCGATATTCTAGTACTGCAGCTGATGGATATGGTTGGCTATACTGGACATTAGATGAGTCACTTTCTTAAAAGCGTTGAAAGAGGATCATGAACCAATCACAAAACCCTTACGTATGGCCATATTTGTCATTCATGTACTAAAATACTGAGGTGCCTCGACAGTTAATGCAAATGTTTCTTACCCTCTTATATTATGACTGATATTTGTCCCACGTTCCATTATCTTGGAGAGAATCACATACCCAGAACACGGTACTGTGCATCAAATTCATTCGTTGACGGTGATTTAGAAGTGTCTTCCAGTTTACACGGTTCACTACTCCCCAACCGCGAAAGGAAGTACGTACAGCAATCCGGTAACAGTTTCGTTTCCACAAAGCACAATTACTTTCATTTTCTCTCTAGTCACGTCGGTTCGACTAATGTCTGATAGACAGTGGGGAAAACCTTTGCAAGGAAGTAGATACATATTTTTGGAGATGCTGCCATTACCTTTGATTTTTTCACACCGGAAGATTTGCTTCAAGGGCCATTTATTCCTTCCCTCCCCCCCCCCTTCCCCAACTTCCACACAAACCTCCCCTTCCCCAACTTCCACACAAACCTCCCCTTCTGCAAATACCCAATCGAAAAGTCGCCATACATGGAATTAACGGAACGGAAGTGAATTGAAGCTTAACACGAAGAGGCTGGGAAGCATTCACATAGGCTGGTAGAAAATAGTTGCGAGCCTAGAGAATTCTGAGAGAATTGCTACTTACTAACAGAAAATTCCCCTCGCGCTTTAGCGGAAAGCTTTCTCTCCTTTGGCAGACATAACAATTTTATGAAACCTTAAATCTTTCGCAACATCACATCATTTTATTGCTTCCTCTACGATATTACGCTAACAATTACAGGATCGCTTCTCGGCCATTTGGACTTGTCAATTTCAGCCAGTCTAGAAGGGGGCCACGCATGACAGACCCATGATGTAGAGGTCTCATGGTCCAGAGGTTGGTCATGTTAAGTCTCAGTGTCCCTTTGGGATGTACCACCTCCTTTAGTGTTTGGCTGATAACAGTAGCCATGATGACATATATGATCATTTAGGTAAGATACCAATAATCATCACCGAGGTCTGATTTGTTTCCTCATAATGTCATTCCCACTAACAAGTGTCTTAGTATAGTAACCAACAATTAAAGGTGCATGCTAACAACCTTTGTTTCACCTCTCAGGAGCGGATGCAGACATTTCGAGAAGTGTGGGGGCTGAAAGCCCCCTTGAATATCCTCCTAGATTAACATTATGCTAATTTTCGAGCATTTGTTATTGTTGATGTGGCGAAAAGGGAGGGGGGGGCTGAGGCCGGGAAAGCTTCCCCCCCCCCCCCGGATCCGTGCCTGCCTCTCACCCTGGCAACATTTGTTATCCCAAAATGAACCAAGTTTGAGGCTTCTCTGTAGTCCAACTCAAAGTATGACCGTGATGGCACTAGTAACATACCATATGGAAGATATTAATATTCCTTGAGATGAACTTGACCGATTCCCGTTAGTAACGTTACCCCATTGACCTACTTGGCATAAGTTTGTTATATCCCTAAGATGTATAAGAAAGACTATTGTTCGTCTGTCCAATCCTTTACTGAGTGTTTTGATTCCCCATATTATGAGCTCAATTAAAAGCTTGAAAAAACAGCGTACGCGAAAATGACCACTATTACAGGATATTCGAGTTTCAATTACCTTAAACTTCCAGGTTCACTCTTTTTTTAGTCCATCCTGTTTAAAGAGCAGCGTCACTGAGACGTAAATGTACGCGATGTTTCCTTCCAAAACAATCTCAAATGTCCTTGTCTGTCGTCAAGGAAGTCTGAACAACACGCCGACGTACTTGCCTCCCGGGAGGATAAACCAGCAACCACGTGAACTAAAGAAGCGGTTTAACAACACAATTCTCAAGTATGTTCCTCACTAATTGAGCTTAGTGCAAACTGGCTTCAGATTGGACAAAACTTCCTTCAAATTGTTAGTAATTTCCTTTAAAGTTGGACCCTGCTGTTGAACCCTTGAAGTGTTTGTGTAAGGCACTTTTTAAAACTGTTGGCATAGACATGTTGTGCATTATACGGCAACATTCCCAGAATTTCATCGTGAAATACAATCTAATATTTCCTTTTAATGGCAGTGGCGGATCCAGGCGGGGCCCAACAGGTGCACACGTCCCCTATTGGCTGACATGCGTGTAAAAAAGTTGAGGCAAAAAAAGAAAATGCTTCAGAATATGTCAAATCTAGCACCATTTTGCATCTCAGCCCTCTTCCAACAGCAAAATTTTGCACAGGGGAGGGGAACACCCCTACCCCCTGACAGTGATCAATCAAACCTTGTGCTCCTATATTCAAAATTACTGTTGCTTCCCCCCCCAAATGGTGTCTCCATGACAACTAACTATGGTTTAATGACTACCTTTATATGAGCTTCTTACTCAAGACAGAGTCACCAATATGTGATAAGTTCTTGCTAGATGATACAAACAAATTTGAAAGGCGCTCACTGTCTCAATTCCTTTTTATTCCGTTTTTGGGGGGTAAAATTAATTTCAGTTTAGCTGAGAAAATATGTAGAGAACTGATAAAGATAAAATGAAACAGATTTTTTGTTTTTCTGGGTAGGTTCGAAATTTCATTCCTTTGATATCTTTAAATCAATTTCATTGATGTTTCTTAAAAAAAAATGACTTTTCAAAATCACCTTCATTAAATCAAATGTAACAATACCTCATTCATGATAAGCAGCTGACTCATGGCTCAGTTTAAAGTCAACACACATTTAAGGTCTAATAGTTATACAGATTCATCCAGGAGAGTTTTCATCTATCTGAAGTTATCTACAAAATATTCTTGAAGAATTTTACTTAAAAGCATTACATCTGATCAGAGAGCTAGGTGACAGATGTAAACAGCTCTGCCAGAGAAAACAAAGAAATAAGAACAAATCATTTAACTAGCCTCAAAAGATGCACTCCCTTTGGATAATAATATGAAACAAAAACTGTAAACACAGGACTTTTTCAACATCTTCATTCATTATACCCTAGTCCAGGGGCACTTGTGAATAAAGTGGTTTTATCTCAGAAAGTTTCTCTTCATGCTTGAAACAGCACTTAATTATGACACAATTATTACATGCCAGTCAGCACTTAATTATGAAACAATGATTACATACCAGTTAGCACTTAATTATGAATCAATCATTACATGCCAGTAAGCAATATTTTAAGATTAAATATGAATCAAGACTGGCCATGCTTGGTAAAATGTGTAATATATCTATTCACAGAAGTATGAATTTTAATAAGACATAATTCAAACTACATACCACCATTTATGAGTACAATGATTTTAATATGAGATGGTATGTATGTTTTATCAATCTTATCCATAATTTTAGTCACATCTTTCCACGTGCTTTGTGCAATCTGGAGGGTACAACTCATAGTTGTTACTCTGTATCTCCAATCACTTGTATGACTTCCCTGGATCTTATGTTGATCATGTTGGATGACATCACTGTGCAATAAGCTTTAGAAAGCAGGGACTACGAAACAGCCAATTTACCCAATGCTATTTATATCACAAAGATGCAGGTTCAGTACTAAAGTGGAGGGACAAAGTCGAGTTTCCAAGAGTTTATTTATGCACAGGCATGGCCACCTGGGCCTTCTGATGGGATACATCTTCTTCTTTCCACAGTTGGGTTACTGTCTTGACCTGGGTGTAAAACTGAATGCCTTGCTTGCCGTAAAAGTTTGTATCTCCTCGGAATGATCCCCTGGAGCCGGTGAATGAAAACATTGGTAGTGGCACTGGGATGGGCACATTAACTCCGACCTGTCAATAATGAAATTGAAAACTTGGGGAGTCCATTCTTCAATAAAAATCCTTCTTAAATCCTTCTTAAACCAAAAAGGTAGTTCCTGGAATGCCAGGAATGTCAAGATAACCACTTAAGCTGAGATCTTAAATGTTTTTCATTACTACATAGCATCTAAGTTAAAGTCAACTGATGAAAGCTATACACCCAGAATGACAAATTGAAAACAGTTGACTCAGGTTCCCTTTAGTGATGGTGTCTCCCGAAGTATGTACGATATAATTTTTTCTAATTTTTCGTGAGTCAAATAACTAAATGACTGGAACTGGACAAACATATGAAGATAGAGGAAAGTCTTACACTGCAACCATAGGAACTGGAATCGTACATATCTGCAAGAAACATCTGCTTTAACTTCAGAAGGGACTATGTCTAACACTTTTCTAAAGGGCAGAGCTCTTACACTGGTTTCATGAATTTTATTTTAGTTATAGGATGAACAAACAAATAATGACTCATCACACTGCCAAGCTTAAGTACAGACCCCAGTAAACTTTGTATACAAACTGTAGTAACAGAGACCTTGGTGCAATACTTCATTTTCCAATCACATGTTCTACTGTTCAAACTATGTTAGTGTTGTACCAGCAATAGAGATCTTGCCAATCACACCCATGCACTGATCAACACAGAAATACCCAGTAAAAGCTAAACCACCCACTTACCTGTCCAACATCGATCTTCTCAGTGAATTTTTTGGCAGTGGCACCATTGGTAGTGAAGATGGCTGTACCATTACCATATGGGTTACTGTTGATGAGATTGATAGCATCATCTAAAGTGTCAGCATGGAGGATGATCAGGACGGGACCAAAGATTTCCTCTTTGTAACAAGTCATGTCATTCTGGAAAAGAAAATAAACAGAGACTCCTCATGAATAAAACAATGTTCAAAGTATTGATAAACACAATGGCAACTGACTGAAAATAAGAACATTCAAGCAAGGACTACAGCCATCACTAAACACCAGAGGTGCAGGTGGCATCGCAATCAAGTCCAAATTCATACTGGATAGCAATACAGAGGCAGAGCTGCAAGTCACACAGATGTTACATGAGTCTCAAGAAATCCATATCAACCTTATGGTCCACAGAAATCCGGCAAATCAAAACAGATAAAGATCTGAAGACATACAAAATGTGATGCATTAGAAGTTTGTGGTAAGGAGTTAGTTCCCTTCTACCTAGCTGGCAAACAAATTTGAAAGTGTTCTGATGTCAGCCTTGACAGTAGTAGGCCTGAGGCTGACTGTCCCTGCCTCAATAAATTTTAACAGATCAATTTTGGCAGCCCTGCAGATATCACGTTGACACATATTAAAACACTCAATACGAACAATGACTCAAGTTAGTGAAATGAGATGCACACTGCCCTCAACAGACCAACAAGTCAACCATTATTAAAATGTTAACCACAGAAGCTCATATGACTGCCCACACTTTTCCATACCCACATATTTACAACAAATATTGCTTTGTATAACCCCTGATTGATATTCAAATAAACCTAAATAGAAAGAACTGTGCAAATTAGTTTCTGCACTAAGAACAAACATGATGGAGACATCTGTGGAGCAAAAATGTCAGACTTTTGTTTATTTCTTCTGTCGAATTCATTTCCTGACAAAATGGATCTTTGTCAAATCAAAACTGATATCAAGGAGCTACTACTGAGTATCACATCCCTATGTTTAACAACCCATGAACACAATCACACTCCTGACGGATGTTGATATTTTGTCTAAGTGATTGTCATAAGTTCTGGTCCCTTCAAGATTCTAAATGTGGACTTGAAGGATAATAAGTCATGCAAATGATTGTCATCAGCTTTTGCATTTTTGTTTTTTTTTTTTTGTTGAATTTCAAGGCTGAATGTCACTTATTCTCAAAACATAAGTGCACTGAATTTGGCAGAGAAAATGTGCAAAGTATTCTAGAGAAGGAACGGTGACATTTGGGGGGGGGGGTCCAAATGAAGTAACTTGCCAGTGTAATTCTGCAGTCGATGGAACAGAGCCTTTGTGTAATAGGTGACGTAAGTAGGAATGAAAAAGATTCTTATATTTCAAACACATTAATTCCACACTCCCTTTTTTCAACAGCAAGAAGCTGAGCTAATTTTATTTTATGGACTATCACAGAGAGATCAGACAGAACATATCAAAAGTGACAAAACTGTTTTTTGAAGTCACTGACATATGAAAACCTATGATAATGTCCATAAATGAGTCATACCAACGGGATGACACAGTCACGACACTGAATCATGGTTTGAAAGATACACGATTGTTCATCTATGTCTATATTAAAAAGAACGTTTAAATTTCATTTCTGATGGTGTTTTCTCAGCTCAATTGTTGAGCAGTGGAGCAGAGAAGAATTCTACACCCCTTCAAGCCTTTAGAAATGTGGTTAAAGACTATGCCACATTCTGTGTCAGATGGGAACATTAAATGGCAGTCCTGGGGGCAGGACAGGGAGTGATTACTATATCCCTGCCTCTTTCACCTCTGAGCACTAGTCTAATAGAGAAGGTGAATCTTGCCAGTGTTCATCTATGATCAATCTGGTATGTGTTCCTCAATGGACCCAAGAGACTTCCTGACCATGAATATGTCAAACTTATATTAAAAACAGGGCTCAATCTAAGCATTCTGGCCAGATTTGCCTTCAATTCCTACATGCAGTACTCCAAATGTCAGCAAATGCACTAATCAAATGTCTCCCAAGGTAAACTTAGAGGAAGCAGGGACGACACTATATCCTGACACAAATAAACAGTGTCCTAAATATAACATGCAGTTTTTTACCCCATAATCTGATGCTTACCAATGGGAGGCAAGAGAGGCACTGAAATTCAACACACTTTACACAAGTCAAATCAATACATCAAAGTCCAAAGAAAAGAAAGCACTGCTTATTGTGCGAACATAATACCACTCCCACTTGCTTCAATTATGGTAATTTCATCCCCGAAAATCTCCATAACTAAATATTTAAACTGAAGACAATGTCCTTCACAATGCTTAGATTAAGTCCTCGTTTTGAACCTTCTTTTAATACTCCTTTCCATGAAATTGCAGATCATCACTCCCACACTTCGTTTGAAATTGACATTTATACCTTCACATCAGACAAAATAGTCGGGCCAACAAAATTTCCTTTTTCATAGCCCTGCACAACAATATCTCTTCCATCGAGAACAAGACTAGCACCCTCATCTACACCAGACTGAACCAGGCTGAGGACTCTTTCTTTTGCTTGTGGTGAGATGAGAGGTCCCAGGTCTGTGCCAGGTTGGTCACCTAAAAAATCATGATAAAAGAATTGAACAATCACTATAACATCGTTGCTCTTTTCTTATGAAATCTTAGTCTACAAAGGGTGGATGAATATGAGTAACACATCTTCCTAGGTCTGTACAAGAATATCAGGATGCAATAGCCAAAGGGAGCGAACATTTAAAATGTTTTTTGTAAAATGTCGCAAGCTTCTTTCTGGTATGTGTTGAAGCTTGATTCTTAAAATTTGTCTACAACTAGTGTTTGCTCGGGTAACCTGTGTACCCAGGTACCCAGTGGATGTTCTGTCACCCTGCTTCACATTTACTACTCGACTCCTAAAAATATGTTGCATGAGAAAAAAGATTCTTCCCTATCTATCGTTTCCCCCAGATGAATGAACCATTTATTTGCATTTTTGCCAAATGCCAACTCAGACAGAGAATAAAATTATCACAAAATTGACCAAAAAAAAAGTTGGCATATTTCATAAAGCCCACCAAAAAACACCTGCTCCAATTAATCATATCCATGAAATCACACTCGCAATCCTTTGACTCCTGTGCTTGCAACTGTGACATTAAAAACAAGTTGCCTCAGGATGTAGGCATACGGTGTACGAAACAAGTTGATTCATAGCCTAACAAGAGTTGCAATAGCCTAGACCTAAGCAATACAGCACACTCCCCTAAACATCTCCACTATACCAAAAGAAGACACCTTGAGTAAAGGTTAAATTTGTCACTATTAGTGTTTGCACCGGGTCCAAAATTCGGAACCGGGTACCCGAAGTCGATGGTCGGTAGGGTACCCGAAAACATAACTTCTGTTAGGCTACAAGTTTTTTGTAAAGTCATAATAAGAAATTTTGCTTTGCACGTTGATATAATATAACACCAACGTATCTTACTGTACGTACGGGCATGACAAGTGTACTTAGGCGTATGCGTGATAAATTTTGCAAGAAAAAAGTAACATGTTAGGTGTTCTGTCACACGTGCAATCTATGTTACTGTAGTGAAACTTTAGATCCGGGTAGCAATTTCAGAACCGGGTCTTGACATCAACGGTTGGGTACCCGGGGCAAACACTAGTCACTATAATGCAAATCAACCCTATGGGATGTGGGAAGTACTAGGATTAGACTACTGATACTGGATATATTTATGAAACGTTACGGACCGAGCCTTACTACTGCAACTAGTGAGCACCAAAAATGGCACTCATGACAAGTCTCTGATAGACTGAAGGGGGCCCAAATTTCAACAACAGGGACGAGCTAGTTGCTGTACACACGTATATTGATTGGTGGGCCTGCTGTGGAGCTAAAAGAGACTTCTGCAAAAGGTAGTACTACACCTCGTCGGTATGAATGGATGGTGAAGGGGTTTACGTCATAAACAAATGTTTGACTTTATACTACATGCTGGCAGAGGCGTATATTCTTGGCTCTGCATGGAGGGAGATTCTACTTGAGCTACGTGGCATGCTTGCTGATAACACATGCAAGTATCAGTATGCAATACTCGCTTTTTGATGAAAGCTCTACGAAATGTAGCATAAGTAAATGAGGAGCGAAGCTTACAGAATTGATAGCAAAGAGTGCAAGAACCATGAGTTTGTTCACAGGACTACTGACGTGCCAAAGAATACCCCGCATTCTGGTCTCTGATTGGTTGGATTAACATACTCGAAATGTCTCATCAGCTTCGAGTCTGACTTGCTATTAGTGTCACAAAATGTCTCTAAAATCAATCTGAAAAAGTTGTAGGACCTTATAAAGTATTCATTTCTTTATTTGGTTAATTTCTACATTGTTTCTTTTGTTGGCTGTTTTCATTTTGAAATAAAACGAAAAGAATATTTGGTGACAGTTTGAGTCTCCTTGAAATGATTGCTACCTCTCTGATACAGTTTTAAATATCAAGCCTGTCTTTTGAAGTCACTCTGCACATCCTTTACCTGGGTTTCACTTTTTATGCACCCATGCCAACACTATCTACAACAGGGTGTTGCCCCAATACATTTCTAATCTGTCAAGGAGATACAGAAGCTTATCCAAATCACTGTCTCCTGAAGGAGCCTTTGGCTTTTCCTAAATGTTTCTGTGAACCAAAAGGTAAGTTTTTCACTGAAATCAAACTTCAATGAAGTTTTTCAAGTAATTTTGCACTATAGTATAACCCTCCAGTCAATTCCAGATTTACTGCAATAAGCCAATCAAATCTGCAATAAATTATGAGCATGGCTAATCATTTAATTTGTTAAAGACATACACTGGATGATTGCTCATAACTGAGAAAAAAGTATAGGTATCCAATTTTCTTCTTAAATTTCTACCTCCAAAAAAATAAACTGTCTTTTTCAACACACTTTAAATGATCATACCCTTTCCATGAAAACCCACATATTAACTCCATTTACTTTTTCAGTACTCTTTGAAGACCTTTTCAGTGACTTTTGTAAGAAGGAATAACACCAAAAATTGTTATCACACCTCTACATACCTGCATTTACTTTCAGCTTCTTTGATCTTTCTACAAGGTCAGGAATCCATTCTTTTGAATCTCCAACGAAAATAGCAGTTGAGAGGGCCATACATCTCTGACCAGCAGCACCAAAGGCAGCCCCAACCAGCTGGACAAGACAAAAAGGGAAAATAACAATTATTAAAGACACCCATTATTTTTTGTTCCTTTACAACTACTTTGTAATACCTATAAATGTCTGTTTGCATTATGAGGTTATCAGGTTCTGTTACTTCATATTCTGATACATAATGCATCTGTTTTTTATTAATATTTGTAAATTTCTTTCTCCAAGGCACATCGGAGGTAGGGGAAAAAAGACTGGGGAAAATAAGACACAGATAATAACTTCACCTAAAACTAAGAACCACATAATATTTGTAGTTTGTACAACTGTGTATAAAATTTTTATTCAACAGGCATTTATGGATTGACAAAGGCAACAAGAGCACAAAGATGAGTGTAAGCAGTGATTTAGCTAGCCTGAATAAGTGAGAAAAATGTTGCACTAAGCAAAGGAATGTCTCACAAAGAAAAATCTGAAGAGCAATGTCTGCACCTACTTTTTTCAAACAGACCAACTTGATTCAGTTTTGCAAGAAATCAGTTATTACTAATTGTACTTTTCACTCCATTTGCAAGGTAACTTTGAGTCAAATATTGCCCCATTTGCCATCTAGGATTTTTTTCCAAAGTGGAGGGAACCCACCCCTCCTCTTAGGCCTCTACCCAGGCTATCCATTCATAATGTCACTTTTGAAGGAAAGACATTTCTACTCAACTGCAGTAAATTATATCAACTGTGGCAGTTCCATTCACTACATAAAAGACCTTGAAACATAGAAGAATGTCCGTTCAAACTTGGTCGTGTAAATCTGTGTAACTCAACCTCTCTGTTGAAGGAAGTCACTTCATAGTCTACAAAATACCTTATGGATGGCCCTACATTCAGCATTTGCATACCAAAGCACTTTGCAGACCAGCATTAGTTTTTGAAGGACAATGGACTGAGAAACAGTGGCTCAAAATGATTCAGAATGCATTGTAGAAATTGACAGACTATTTGATGTAAGATTTCAAGAATACGAAAAAGATGAGGAAGAGATGCAGTATAAGCAAGTGGAAACAGGAAGAGCACTGTAAATATATAGCATATCATCCATGTCCAAAATACATGGGGGCAAGGGGTGATGCACCCTTGCAGTTAGGCCTACTTGCAGAAGCCAAACTCACCCCCACAAAGATGTTGAGGAGGTCAAAAAGATGTCAAATGTTATGGAAAACTGCAATTTTATAAGAGAGGGCCAGGGGTGAGGACGTAATTGCTAATGAAAACAACAAAAGCAGCCTCTGTGGCCATCACAGCAGCCCCCTCACTTTTTTTAAAGAGTGATATTCTCTCAAAACATTTGAAAGCACAGCAAAGAAATAACGCAAGTAATAAAATTTGACCTCTGTGTATCAACTAGCACATAATCAGACCAGAAGAGTGGGGAGGCAACCAGGATCATTGAAAAGGAACCACCACAACACCCTACCCTTGTAACGGCAGCCACAAGATTGAAGGAAAACCAAGATTAAAGATGCTCACCAGCTTTTCCAAATATATAAATATCACACTTCCTCTACTAGAAATGAGAAGGAATGTATTTGGAATTTTCTTGGAATCAAGTTGAAGAAAGAAGGGTTCACACAAACTTTCTCCTATGTCCTAACGAGTATTTGAGGTGAACCGGCAACTGACTGTCCACCTATGGCACTTCGCAAGCTATGCAAAAAAGATGGAAACTATGTCTGATAAACTGAAAAAGGAACATCATACCAGTATTTAGCCCTGTAGTTTAGATTCACAGAACAGACTGTGGGGGGAACCATCAGCTGAACTTTTACACTGGAAATGAGTGGAAATATCTTATTTGCCCCTCCACTCCATTCCAACCTGATGAACTTATGATATAAAGGTGATTAACAAAGCTTGTACAACATGTGGTAAACGCAACTCAAACATCATTTGACCTACTGTATATTCTCTAATAAACGCCCTGGGTGTTGCATTTTTGAAAAGAGAGAAGTTTATTTGAAGGTATGTTTTATTTGCAAAAATAACTACACTGCTAAAGCCTACACTAGTGTCTTCTAATGAGCTACAAATTTCTTAGATGTAGAGTTGAAGGATACCTTGCAGGGCACCTGTAATCCCCCTGCTTCCTTGCTGTGTTGCAATTTCCCTGCAACTGTTGTTGTTACAGGCCTAGTCGCTTTGTTTTTTATACAAAACCAAAACACCTTCAGCTTCTTCCTTGGCACATGGCCACTGAACAAATGTTTTTCCTTTCAAAAATTTACAGGGAGGCGTTTATTACAGGGGGGAAGCGTTTATTAGAGAATATACACTATACATATTTTTCATAAACTATTTTAATCAATGTATTAATTTGTGCCTGCCATAAAGGTGCTTGTTCCTTCTTGGATAATTTTGTGCACTCTTCCATTTTAATGGCAGGGTTACCATACCTGGTTAAGGGTGTTTTCTTTGTTAGCATCAGGCATAATAACTCCATGGTTCTTTGCTCCCATGTTACACTGTACCCTCTTTCCATTCCTGCTGCCTCTTTCATGGATGTACGATCCAGCTTGGTCTGATCCCACAAATGAAATTGCTCTAATATCAGGATGGTCACAGATGAAATTGACAGCTATCAAGAAAGAAGTGAAAAGAATATTTCAATCAGTCCATGTGGACACTATAGAAGACTACTAAAAAACTGAATGAGTCATGACTTGGGTCATTAATTTCTCAATATTGCTGGAACTGTTAATTCTGAACAGTTTTTCCTGTACAAATGGCAGGAATACTACTGAACAACACAAAGCCTTACATGAATCATCAGGGCTCCAGAAACAGTAATTATTTAGAAAAACCCAGCCTTGAATAATTGCAAGGTTCTGCCCATGACTGCTGGAGTGCCAGCAACTTTTTCCAGTGGAAGGCCCCCCATTCACCTCTTCCCACCATTTTTATTTAAAGGTCTTCCTCCGCCTGCCACTTGCATAAGCTGCACTGGGCTTGCCATGAGTTGTATCGTTGTTTTGATCAGGCTTTAATTACCAAGAGTCCAAGGAACTTAACTTTTTTCAACAGCTCGAGAAAAAGTTTAAGTATCTCAGTATAAATACGCTATCTGAAAAGAGCTTAATGATGGTCCCAGGCCTCAACAAAACTTTCTAAAACATACTCGCCATTTGGCAAGTGGCATCAAAAATCCATTGTAATCTATTGTTTGCAAAGGTCGCCATTAGCAAAATGTTACTCGCCAATGGCAAGTTGGCGATCGGTTTTGTCGGGGCCTGGATGGTCCACATTTCTATGTCCTGGTCAGGCCCAACTGGTGCTGACCAGCAGCAGTAGATCACTGTAATTGTTGCAATGGATTACTCCAAACTGAAACTTGTAATTGCACAACATGAATAGAGTCACAGACAGTCACCAGCCCTTTCAATAATACCTCTCCAACTTTATTTATTGTTGATCAAAACTCTTATCACAGAGAGTGATTACCTATACAGCCTAGCATCAGCTTCTAAAGCAATACAATGTTTCTTGCAAAGGGCTTCAATATTTACTGCATTTTGCAATATGCAAAAATAAACAAAGAAAGAGATGTTTGCCTGGAGACTAAACAAGAATATTTGAAATCATTCCTCACCAAACATCAAGGTTGAAATTTAACAATAAAGTGTTACCCTCACCTTCAAAAGTTCCCAGAAATCACTCAAACCTCTCTCACACAAGCACAGGTAATATAAACAGAATCTATGCCAGTGTATCCACACTATGACATAATGAAATACATTTGTCAAATGACAAATACTTTGTGACTTCTTTTCATTAAACTCACCATCATGTTGTCCATGTATGACATTTACCACACCAGGGGGAATTCCAGCCCGTTGGGCCATCTCGACCAGCATCATGCTAGCCCCTGGATCACGTTCTGATGGCTTCAGTATGAACGTATTGCCACAAACAGCAGCAACTGGGAACATCCACAATGGGATCATAGCAGGAAAGTTGAATCTTCAAAAACAGAATAATATTCCACAGTTTTTAATTGAAGTAAACGAAAAACATTGAATAGAAGTGAAAAATTTTGTATGGACATTTATCTTTTTTACTACATTTCTAGGCCAAACTTGTTATAGCATAGGTATTGCAAGTAGGATAATGTAACCTGGATCTAGATTAAAACAATTCTTGAGATCCAACCAATAACTTCTGAGTCATAATAATCACAATTTCAATTCACAATAACCCAAAAATATCACAGGTGCAAGTTTTTTGTCTTCTAGTAGAAGAGAATGCTGAACAATGTTCATTACAAAACCTCAAAAAAGTATAACTAGCAACTATTTTGCACTTAGTTGTATCAATGAATTTCCAAAATATTTTCTAAGGCACTGTTTTCTTGTATACTTGCAATGTTGGTCAAAATCATTTATTCTTCATGAACCATATTCAAAGAATCTTGAATCTATGAGCCATTAGCAGACCAATTAAGAGGGTAGATATGAGGTTCAGATTCAAGAATTGTTTAGTGTCCCAAGAGGTGACTTACGGAGTAATGCCTGCACAAACTCCAAGAGGAACTCTCATTGTGTACGTCTCCATGTCTTTTGCTATTCCAGGGAGAGTCTCACCCAGTTGTAAGGATGTAATGCTACATAAGTGTTCCACCACCTCTGTAATTGATGAAGATACGTACTGTCATAAAATTGCTCCCAGGCACATTGACTGATATTTACCATTTACCAAATTTTTACCCCATAGGTCTTCAAAATTTAAGTATAATTGCTTGGAAAATAAAAATGTTGGCTGGATGAAGGGACGTGCTATCAAAGTGATAAAATGTCAGCCAGTAAAAAGAGGCATGGCTTTGACAGGTTATGATACCCTTAAAATTTCAAGGATACGAAGAAAACTGAAATTACCACACTGGAGTGATTTTAAGTACATTTTCACATTATTTCATCAATTTCAACCTACACTTTAATTGCAAA
Source organism: Holothuria leucospilota (assembly GCA_029531755.1). Lineage (NCBI taxonomy): Eukaryota > Metazoa > Echinodermata > Holothuroidea > Aspidochirotida > Holothuriidae > Holothuria > Holothuria leucospilota. Next base: position 53,121,253 of record CM055963.1, on the reverse strand, counting down.
TACTGGTAGTAGATTCAACAGGGTACAACTTCTTTGGTGCCCATGAGAGACTTCACAATATGAGTTTGCCTATTTATGAACTAACCCAAACATTTTCTGATCCAAACTAGTCATGAACATTAATCAAGATGATAGACTCATATCATAGAAATGTTACTATTATTCAGCAACACTCCCATAACAACTATACATTAAAGTGGACCTACTGTTCAGAAGATATCATTTTTAGATTTTTACAACCCATCCATGCTGTCTTCATCTCATCCAGTATTGTGCCAACTTGAGCTTGAGGGCTCATGTATATAAAAGGCAAATTTGCTCTGATCCAAATGGATGAATGTAATGAAAGCATTAACAGAAGGGGCCTTTATGACATTCAGTTGGGAAGGGGGGGGGGGGGTTGGCATTCTGTACTAGGCTCTAGCAGAGTGGGGATCAAACAAACTTGGGTACTTTCAGGTCTAGTAGGGAAGCCATAAATTCAGGTTTTAATCAATTAGCCAGTTCAGCAGCTGCCAGATGGTTTTGCATCTTAAACCAGAATGCAAAAATGCATTGTGGTTTCGATAATTCATACACACCTACAGTATCATGGAATTACAGTAGTATGAAGTGACTGCAAACTTTTTTAAGGCCAGACCCCTGATGACCCCAAATGACCTTTGACCTCCACCAAAAGTGAAAAGGGTTCTTCCTCTCACCAGTAGGCATCTACATACTAAGTATGAAATTCATCCAACTTCCTATGTCAAGATATCATGTTACCAGGGTTATCAGGGTTTGACCCCTGGTGACTCCAGATGACCTTTGACGTCCACCAAAAACAATAGCATTCTTTGCCTTTCCATAACTCATCTACATACTATGCACAAAATTTATCCATGCTTCCTACATCAAGATAGCATGTTAACAAGGTCTTCAGTTTGACCCCAGTGACCCCAAATGACCTTTGACCTCCACCAAAAACAACAGGGTTCTTCCTCTTCCCATACTGCATCTACATACTAAGTATGAAATTCATCCAAGCTTTCTACCTTGAGATATTGTGCTAACAAGGTTTTCAGTGTTTGACCCCCAGTGACCCCAGGTGACCTTTGATCTCCACCAAAAACAATAGGGTTCTTCCTCTTCCCATAATGCATCTACATACTAAGTATGTCATTCATCCAAGCTTTCTACCTTGAGATATTGTGTTAACAAGTTTTTCAGCGTTTGACCCCCAATGACCCCAAATGACCTTTGACCTCCACTAAAATCGATAAAGTTCTTCTCCTTTATATAACACATCTACATACTAAGTATAAATTTTATCCAAGCTTCCTACATGGAGATATAGTGTTAACAAGGTTTTCAGCATTTGACCCCTGGTGACCCCAGATGACTTTTGATCTCCACTAAAAGAAATAGGATTCTCTGCCTTACCATAAGGCATCTACTTACTAAGTATGAAATTTATCCAAGCTTCCTACATCGAGATATCGTGTTAACAAGGTTTTAAGTGTTTGACCCCTGATGACCCCAAATGACCTTTGACCTGAACTAAAATCGATAGGGTTCTTCCTCTTCCTATAACACATCTACATACTAAGTATGAAATTTATCCAAGCTTCCTACATGGAGATATCGTGTTAACAAGGTTTTCAGAGTTTGACCCCTGGTGACCCCAAATGACCTTTGACCTCCACCAAAATCACTAGGGTTCTTCCTCTTCCCATAACCCATCTACCTACAGAGTATGAAATTGGTCCAAGTTTTCTATCTTGAGATACTGTGTTAACAAGGTTTTCAGAGTTTGACCCCTGGTGACCCCAGATGACCTTCGACCCCCACCAAAAACAATAGGGTTCTTCCTCTCAATATGGGGCACCTATGTACCAAGTTTGAGAAGTGTCAGAGTTTCCCTTCTTGAGATATCGTGTTAACGAGCAAGTGTCACAAACACATACACACATACACACCCATACATACATACATACATACATACATACATACATACATACATACATACATACATACATACATACATACATACATACATAGATACATACATACATACACACGCCAGCACAGTTGCATAGGTTTCTCTTATCATCGAAACCAAAAACACTGGCAATGTTATTATCCTACATGTCTTTCAGCTAGGAGCTGCTATCCCAAGATCTCCTAGAGCCAGCACTTTGAATACCTCACCAGCAATGGAGAGCAAAGCTTGCAGCACATCTATCTTCTTTTCTTTTTAATAGAGGTTTGTATTCACACCCAGAAAACCATGTGACTTGATGACAAAGTAAATATCCCAGCTAGCTATATCAGCAATGCTATACATTATAAGGGGCAGGGTTGTATAAAGCAGACAATAGCCATAAAGAGAAACTTAAAATAGCTATTACCAAGATATTATAGACTTACGTAAGCCTCTTATGACATCCCCCTCAGCATCAATTAAGGTCTTGCCCTGTTCCAAGGTGATATTTTTGGCAATCTCTTTCTGTTGTGGAAAGGGAATAGAGAATATGTGACACTGAAAATAGTTTCCTGACTTCAGGCCTTATAATGCACAAATTCTTCCTTCCATTTTATTAAAGGGTTTTTAGCCGAAACTAATTTTAGTGGTGGGCTCCAAGTCAAGAGCCTAAACAGAGCACAGCTATTAAATAGTCTCACATTTAAAAAGAGAGGGCATATTCTTGATCTACTGACCCTATACTGGTTTGTGAAGAGAACTTGAAAATACCTACAGACAAAATGTTTTGGTTTCAGGTTCCTTTAAACCAATTCAAAACATCACATTTACTACAGCTGATAGGTAAGTTACAGTAGCATCGGGTGGTGCCTACAGTAGCATCGGGAGGTGCCACACTTGATGAATTTGAGGCTCCATACTAAAGGCAATTCCAGGAGGTACCATTCAGCACTGCCCAACTCAGCTACAGCCCTGATCATATAACATGTATGTCTGGGAGTTGAAGTAGAAGTGCTAATCACAGTATGACCACATTATCTTCTCAATAATGCCATACTTATGCTGAAGTTCAGACTGACTTCTACAATTCAGCAATCTCACCAGCATAGAAAAATGCACATAATCAGTTGAAAATGTATCAAAACCTTTGTAAAGCCATAAAATGATTGTATCAAGGTGCCAAATGCTCCTAAAAATGTGGCTACATAGAGGCCTGTATATACACACTGATTCACTTTTGTTTTTGGCAATGCATAATATAGCATTCAATATCCTCATGGAAGCTACACAGCCTTCACGGCTAAGCAAATGCTATCTTTTGCAAGGTATGGCTCTACAAATGAAGGTGCTTATGGAGAAGCCCCATTGAAATAATGTACAGTACAAATCATGAGTTTCTTTTTTTTTTTTGTTAAGTTTGTAAAGTGGTTCATGATGTTGGTCCCTAAACATTTTTGTTCAGGAGCCAGAAGCTAGTACTTTTTTTTCTGTACAGCACTGATTCACACATTGTTGTCTTCAGAAATTTGTTTTTACCATTTAGACCTTTTCAATGGGACTGTTGAAAGATAGATATGGAATGAAAGTGCAAAATTCCAAACATGCTTTGTAAGGAGTCGTAGCATTCCAAGCATTTCACAAAAGTATCCTTTCAAGTTCCTTGAATAATTTCCAAATGCCCTGAGAAATATTGCCACAAGTAGTTAGTTGCAAAAGGCCACTAGGAATAAATCTGTCAATGGATAAAATACCACACAAATGAATGTCATGAATGAAAATAACATTTTTCACTCCAGAGCTATTCTAATTCCCCAAGTTTCCTCTGATATTAGCAGTGTCTTTCAAAATTACAAAGTTTTTCTGACTAGGAAAATCGGAAATATGTATTTTGTAATGTCCCTCATTGGGTGGGGAACTTCAGACTCAGGATCATCAAAGTCAGTCACAGGCAGCAGGTCACAAGCAGTGTATTAATGCTTGAAGCGGTTTTTGCAACTCTTTACTTTCTACTAGAAGACAAGATATATGTTATGTCAACATTCCTTCTGTACCTCTATTCCAAACTTTTCACAGCTTTACATTTATACTTTAACTCTTAAAACAGTCTTCCTAGAGATTTCTGAAATACTTTGAAGCCCCTGGCTCGCAAAGTGTAGGGGTTTGCCCTCTCTGCACGCTTCATGTACACCCTTCCTTGTTCTACAACCTTTCAATACCTGTACACCCTCCTAATCTAAAAAACTCAAAATAACTCATAGTACAGTAACTGGTTAGCTCCTGTACAGCAATTTGACATACTCTACACACCAATCAAGGCCTGTTTAAACTATATGTAATTAATCTGCTTCAAAAGCCTGCTTCTCAAGTACTTATCTGATCTAGATACACATGCCGGTATAAAGTTCCATTACAATATGGTGAGCTATAAACTGAAAGCTGCCTGAAAAGCAAATGTCTATTCATTTTATGCTGTGTAACCATTTTTCAACACTTGACTTAATGGACTTTTTTTTTGTATTTTTTTTTTAAACTTTCACAAATTTAAATATCCATTCTTCCATAAACACAAGCTACTGTGATGTGACCAAAGTCCAGCCAGCATCTAACATATTAAAGTTAAATAAACATGTCATCCTCTTTTCACTTTTGGTGAATAAAAGACCAATCTATCTAATTGCCACAGTAGGTCAGTTGATTATAAATTGAGATTTTTTTTCAGTATTTTACCTTTTTCGACTGTCTCAACAAAAGATTGTTTTTTCCCAATTTACACAGCACAGTTACACAGCACAGTTACACAGCACAGTTACACAGCACAGTTACACAGCACAGTTACACAGCACAGTTACACAGCAGTCACACTTGTGAAACCTTGTACAGGTGACAAAGCAATCTTATTAATTTTTGAGATGCATGCCACTTTGTCTTGTATGACATCTCATTCAGTAAATACTAACCAGGTTCTCCTTGATGAGTGCTTGATAGTTGAACATTACTTGTTGTCTGGTCAGGATGGTTTCTTTAGACCAGCCATCAAATGCTGCCTTTGCAGCAGCTACCGCTGCTTCCATCTCATCTTTGGTAGACTTTGGTACTCTTGTCACTACTTCATTTGTGGCCTTGATATATAAAAACAAATATTAAATTGGATATACTCTATTTAAAAGATGAAACACCAATCTTAACATACGAAACTTCCATTATCATTTCACATCTTGAGCTACAGCATCATACAGATTCCTTACTGCTTCTAAATACAGACTGGAGAGCATCAAAAATCAGTAATACATAGCACAATTTAGCTCCTGTTAATTGGGTTAGAAACATGGTCAAAAATTTCAACCAAGCAAAAGGTTAAATTCAATTAAGAAAATGACAATCATTGACACCTCAAAAGAAACTCCTGGTTGACTCAGATTACAACCTGGTCCAGTCAAAGTTCCAAGGGAACATGAGCCCAGGCCTGGGTAAGACTAGTTCCTGAGAAATATACATGATTCTCCCTTAAATTACAAGTTTTTTTTACCTGAACTATGCCAAATGTACATTGTTACTGTAAATATATTTAGCACTATCTCAAAGGTTAAAGCTAGCAAACTTTTACACCGACAACTACATGTTTCCCCCTACACTGGCTCCCAGGGCTCAAAATAAGCTTGACAAAGGGCACAGCCAAAACGAGCAAATTGGCTGTCAGTCTACGTTATTTCATAGGACATTGACTGAGGGCCATCACGGCCATCAGTAAGGGCCCAACAGCCATGGCTGTCAGTGCTGCCGGTTATTTTGAGCCCTGGGTTCCTATATGTAAAAGTGTGGTATTTTGCCATGAACATAATTTGAATCAACAAAAGATAAACAAAATTCTAAAATGACAACTCGGATTTTACACAATGAATATTTGCCCCAGCAAGGTACTCTATCTTCCCAGAATACACAGTCCTATGACACCACTCTTTCCTGTGCAGCACACTTAAGGCAGTAATGGCAGATACAAAACGACTAAATAAATATTTACTTAAAATTTTACAGTCTTCAACCAATGGAAAATGCATACTTGGTACGGGAGTACCATTCCACATTCTTCAGGATTTTCATGTTTCAAGTGTACCCCAAGAATCTCAGACGTCCCAAACTGTGCTGAGAACTAATCTAGACTTTTCTGCAGCTATTGCAAAATAACATAACACTCCTCTTTAACTGATCAGGTCAATCTGTACTTTCCCAATCTTACCACCTGTATGTAGTAAAGTGTGGGATACATGCAACTTGATAGCCCATTCAATTTATTTTGCAGTATGGAAGATCATATTCCAGTGCAGTTGTTTAAATAAAACTGCTCTATTTTTGGTTGGTTTCAGACAGTTCAGATACAAAGGGCACTTTTACACTAGGAAAGCAAACCATAAACAAGCATCCTGGTGCTGTTCTCAAACTATGATCTCATGTACGTATACCTACAATACAGAAAATGAATATGGCCATAGAGCTTGAGTCCCATTGATCCTGGAGCATTTCAAGCAATAAGCTTCATCTTAAGCGGAGGGTTAGATCCTCTCTTCTGGCAAATATCAAAATCTTACCATCAGATCCTCATCTGAATTGAATTTACAGTACAGTTTTTATCTTGACCACAAGATTTGACCCTGAGCACAAGATAAGATCCATATCTAGTGTACAAGGGATCCCAAATAAACACTTTCTGTGCTAAACACAGTGTTTGACAAACTTAAAATTTTAGGTTTGAGCACAGACATTTCCTGTGCCTACCAATACTTACAGGATTGTGAACATCAATCCATTCTGATGTTTGGGATTCTACAAACTCTCCATTGATGAAGTTCTTAGTTGTTGGCTATAAAGAGATAAAAACATTTATCGATAACTTTTACAGGAAAACTGTTTTCTGCGCCTTTCAATAACATTCAAAACACAATATGCTCAAAGGCTCATATTTTCATGTTCTGTTATTCTTCCCACAGAAAAATGCTTGCCACATGTATCTTTCTTTTGGAAAATCAACACAAAATAACAAATCTCCTTCCATTTCCCTTACAAGCGTCTATCATGAATCATGATGTTTGTTTCAAAACATAAATATTGAGCGAAAGAGATAAACCAAGGAGTTATTCTGCATGACTTCAAAACTCAAAAACAAACGTGTTGTCACAGGATTTACAAGAGCCATTCATGCATTATCACAATGCTAAGGTAAATTGTTAAATTCCAACAAAGGTGACTGTTTTTTCCTTGAGTACCTGAAACGTGTGTCATTAATTTTCCCCAAAACTTGTTACATATACATGCATAAAAGGTAAATTCCTTTGGATTGTCCGAGTGAATGTACAATACTTCTATTTGTTTTCCATTGTTGTGAGTGACTGCACTTGTATGCAGAATGGCAAGCTAGTTTCAACTGATCCCCTGAATATACAGGTGTATATATTATTGGGACAAGAATGCCATGTCCTGGATGTGGACCAGCTGATAAACCAAAAGACTGTACTATGCTTAAATAGTCATGTGCATGCAAAAAAGCAACAGGACTCGTCAATAAACATGAGGTTAAGCTCGTATATATACAGTATATATGCAGTTAAGCTCATGTCATTCTTGAAACCACAAGTTGTTTAAAGGAAGATCACTACAATTGAGTATATTTTGCTGAAAGGGCCATCCCAAGAGACACAATGTTCAATCAATGCACATATGCCTCTATAATGTTGACAAAAATAGTCTACCAAAATCATACCAATTGGCCTAATAGCCACCATATACAAAAACAAAAATTTCACAAAAAGGTGAGCCTTACCCATTTAAATATCCCCTTGGTGGTCTACCCCCCTCCCCTGAAGCCCTGCCCCCAAGAGAACCTGATTCGGCTTCCAACTGCTTACGCTTCACCTCACTAGTCCATGGTACTCATTCACAATGGTTTCTCGTTTCACAAGACAACCCATGTTGGATAAATGTGTACAGACTATATACTGTATAAACCAGAATGTATGTCCTACGATTTCTTGCCAAAAAAAATAGCCTGTGTCAAGTGTGGGAGTGCTGGGCAGTGCCAGGTGGTGTTGGCCAGCAAGCAGTACATGACATCCATCATTCCTATCTTGAAATATAATGTTTTCAAAGCTTCTGATTTTTGACCTCTGGTGATTTCACATAACCTCTGACCTTCTACCAAGTACAAGAGGAACATTCCTCTCAATACTACAGATCTAACAGAAGAAAAATTGAGTAACAAAAACTGAAAAGTAAATCCTTGAGTGGGATTCAAACCCAGGCTGTCTAAATGAGAGATCAAGATCTTTCCACTACACTACCAACATTTCAACATACACATTATTTAAAGGTTACTTCTACTCATCTTACAGTCACAGTATCTTTCACACTTGTTGGTAATTAGGTAATTAAATAAGCAGTACTAATTAACGTACCAGAGTTATGCTTATGAAAAGATATATGCATTGTTCTCTACAGTTTTATCTTTGGAATGGTGCTAAAATTCAGCCATCCCCTTTTGGTGGTCACAAAAAGACACAATCTGGAGGTATAGCCCACTGTCTAGTCTATTTTCAAGGTTTTTTGGTTTCAACTATGGTGACTGCAGATGATCTTTGACCTCCACCAAAACTGATAGGGTTCTCTCTCTTAATATATAACAATCTATACCAAGTGTGAATTGCTTAAATCAGACTAAACATGTTTAGAGGGTATTTGTGTCCAATAAAACAATTTTGCAACACAAAATTTCTTATATGATATCAAATTTTTTACACTGCCAGTTTGTGCAAGTCATGAATATATTCTAGACTGAGAAAAAAAGGAACTACCCACTTACCCCATGATGATGACACAAGGCTCTTGCTGTAACTACAGCAGTCTGTAACTGAAAGGAAAAACATGTTAAAGGTTAAACATTGTACTCAATGGCAGCTCAGTCCCCCAGTGAAAAAAGAAGGGGGGCTCAGTTACCCCCCAAACTATTTGCCAAGTGCTCCAAGAAGTGGGGACCGCAGCGACAATTTCAACGTGAGTGATGAACAATGTGCATAATCTTGATCGGTCCAATGCACAATATGCTAATAATTTTAGGGGGGAAAGAGGCCCCCACCATGAAAAACACTCTCGAATGGTGTTGTCATTTTCCCTTAAAAATGAGTGCATTCAGACAGACTGTTCTTTAGTATTGATTGAGTGAGGTAACTGTCATGCAGGATAATTGATGAATTTGATTACTCAATTTATAGTTGTGTATATATTGCGTCAGCCTCTTTTGTGGGATGGGACGCATAGCCTGGGGTGGGTGAAAGGCACCACAGAGGGGGGTGTTGGCGCATTAGGATCTAGAAGAAATATGATCTGGGAAGTGGAAATGTATGGAAAAATTAACAGAGATTTAGAAGATAGATGGGACAATAGGTTGGTGGTCAGGGATGTAGCTACGGTGGGCAGCGCTGGGTGGTGACACCCAGCACTTGATATTCTTGCCCGGCACTCCAGGCAAACACACGTCTTCCCGCCCACCACAAATCTGCCTACCGAGACCTAAAATTAGCCCTAAATTTACTCCCTAAAGTAAAATGAGGGAAAAATGAAAAATTAATGGCTGAGAAATGGGGTAGATGGTATAGGGTGGGGTGAGGTGCTTTCTTTAGATCAGACAATTACCCGGCACTCAAATTTGGCTAGCTACATCCCTGTTGGTGGTAGCCTGGGGGGGGGGGGAGGAACCACAGGAGGGCTGGGGTTGGGAACAAGAGGTATGACCTAGGGGTTATATAATTAGTACAGTAATGGATATGAATGGATGGGGTGCTGGGCAAATGTAACAGAGATACAGAAGGTAGATATGGGGGACATCAGGTTGGTGGTAGCCTGGGAGAGGAACCTCAGCAGAAGGGGGGGGGTTGGGGACAAATGGTATGATCTAGGGGATATATAATTGAGTAATGGACACGTAGGCTCAGGGCTGGTCATGAGAATTTTTCAGGAGGGCAAGCAACTGCCCGCCTTGCTTTAGCTGTTACACTTCAAGGCGGGCAATTAGTTGCCCACCCAAGATTTTAGGAGGGCAGTTGGGTAAATATAAAATTAACATTTAAATTATCTTAGCTAAAAGCATAACAGTATTGTACAAACTGAACTGCAAAGAAACCTTGTTGCATAATAAAAACAAGAATGAGGATGAACACTTTCATGTATAATTGCAATAACTGCGCAAAACTCAGGCTTGGCTCGACCACCCCATGTAACCAATGGGGAGGTTTTGACATGAGCAAAGGGCAGTACGTACCACAAATCACCTGGAGCACAAATCGTGGGGGTCATGGGGCAATAACCCTCTCTGAAAATAAATGTTAGGGGGAAGCACCCCCCACACACCCCAGCCAGATCCAAACTTAGATATGCAACACTCATAACAAAAACAGTGGTGCCATGTTTTTTAAAATCATGCTATAAATCAGTCAAAACATGAAAATGATTGTATCTCAACTTGCCACAAATACCCCCATTAGCAACATCATGGCACCCTTCAGGGTAGACTTGGTGCTCTATTCCCTTCTACCATATGCACCCTTGTGGACACTGGGTGGACCAAGTCCAGGGTAACATATGGCGGAGCCACTCCATGAATGATGCCAGTAAGGGTCCAAAGATTAACTGCCATCCATACAGTAGGGCCTATACCAATATTCCTTCTTCAATGTTACATAATGTAGTCCAGGCACGGATCCATAAATTTCGAAATGGGGGGAGGGGCTAAAAGCCCCCTTCAGTATTCTCCTAGATTAACATTATGCTAATTTTTGTGTATTTGTTGTTGTTGATGTAGCGAAAAGGGGGTGTCCTGAGGTCGGGACAGCCCCCCCCTCCCCCGGATCCGCGCCTGCTGTAGTCGGCCCAGGCCTACAGTCTGGAAAATGGCAGTGACAAGTAAGATCTAATCTCAAAGCTTTGTGTCCTTCTTGTGAGTAATTAAGTGAAGTATGCACAAAAATCATACTTATTCCCCTTTAATATAATGGGTATATACTTGGGTCATTATCTTCTGACAGGAGTGGGGGAGCTAGGTTGGGGCCATGGGCCACAATGATTTCGTCTGGTGGTAACTGATGAATCCTCCACCCCCACATAGCAACAAAATGAGGATTTAGAGTGGTGTTATGTTCATGTCACTTTAAGGACTTCAAGAGACTAAAACTATTTGCTTCTCGTAACAGTAATATGTATGGCAAAAGGCTTAGAAAATATTCAAGTTGGTTTGACAAGAAAAGACCTATTTTGGCCATAAATATGTCTGAACTCTCATACCAACATCTCAGAAAACATTTGATGACACTTTCAAACAAAAATGATTGGTAAATTTTAGACCCTATAGCTCTACGAGTAAGCAGACATTACTTCTGCATATTGCAGCATCTTAGTAGGCCTATCCATGTATTTTACACGTTAGGCAACGGCAAAATTGCAAAGCCCCTCTAGCGAAATTTGCATCGTGGTGAAAACCCTTCCAATCAAAAATTGTCAGTATTATGTAGATACTTGTTTGAGAGTCTTTTGAACATGTCAGGACAATGGTTTTGTCATTTTTGACAAATCTGGTAATGTTTGACAGTGAATTGACACTCAAAAACGATGTATTTTGAAATACAGTAGTACTTTCTACAGTACAAGATGCATGCAGCAAGCTGTAGCTTACTTGTGCAATCGAACCATGTAGAATCAAGCTGTGCAGCATTGTCAGATTGTGCGGCTGGCTGTGTTTGCTACGAAGTTGCCGAATATTTTAGCGTGGAAAGTCTTTTTTGGGTCTTTTAAGTGTACGAATTTGCATGTATTCTGATGGTTTTAGCATTGTATTTTCACACGGGCAATCATATTTTCTCAAGGTGGGCTGTTTGTTGCCCAGCACACAATTTAAGGAGGGCAGTTTGTTGCACACCTTGGCAAGTGTTTTTGCTTCCAAGGCGGGCGTTTAGGCGGGCACGGGCGATCGCCCGGGTCATATGACCAGCCCTGCGTAGGCTATGGATGGGGTGATAAACAAATGCAACAGAGATATAGAAGGTGAATATGGGAGTCAGTAAATAAATAAAAGAGGATGCATAATTCATTATGATTTTTTGTATCCTCTCATCTCACCTGATTCGTATTACCATTTTTCATAGATTGACTTTTTTTCATTAACTGAGAAATTGCAGAAATGAGATCCATATTTCAAGGCTGGGTACAACTTAGAACACTCGGGAAGTGCCGTTTCCGGCCATGTGGAGGGTTTGTTAAGTCAAAAATTTTCTTGTACGCTCCGCACCAACCGATGGTGGCGCTCCACTTAGTCTTCTAGCACTCAGCCCCCTCAACATTTTTTCCGTTCAGCCGCACCTGATCGCACTAGTATGCTTCTTATTTAGCATTGGTCACATACTGTAACATGCACTCCATTGATATGAGGATATACAAGTGCCCTCCTGTCCCTTCCCTGGGGCTTCCCACAATTCACTGTATTAAACATGCATCACAGGTATGCACAGATAATTTTGCTACTGTCACTGGGTGCTCACGTGAGCCTTTGTTGAAACAAAATCCATACTTTAAAGTTGTGTCCATTCCAATCAACTGAATTTGACAGTAACAGGAAATGAAATTCCTGAAAACCTTTTGGACTCTAGGCATAGAAATGTACCTTCCTGTATAGTCAAATTGACCTCGCCTACAGGCTACAGAAACTATTACAGTACAGGAGATATTACACAAATCTTCCTCTCCCAGCAGTGTGCACCACTACTGGGACAAAGCATTGCATCATCTCTCATGGTCACTTAGATACAGTTCCAGGGCATTTAATGTAAAGCCAATGCCGAAACAGCCTTTGTCAAGGCTTTTCTGCCATTTGTTATCCCTCCTTTATTTATTTTGATTTGAAAGTTCGCGTTTACCTACGATTAAGGCTAGGCTTCGTATTTACTGAGCCTCCACAGATCTAGCGTCGGCATCAAAGCCTTTGGACAAAGTGTTAATATATGCAGGGTTTCCTCTGGGTTTCGGGGAGTGTGAGGTGGTAAGGATGGATCATCTGGCGCCGAAGGTACCAGGAGAGAGCGCGAAGCGCTCCCCACCTCGGCCGGGGGTCCAGGGGCAAAGCCCCTGGAAGCTCTGGGATTTAGAAAATTATGGACATTAGAATTTAGCTGGTCAATAGAAATGCTGGGAAGAAAGACATGTGCCATGAACAAATATTGCACCATTTTCCATCTATATACACCTTGCAAAACCAAAAAAAAAATTTTTAAAGGGGAGGTGGACACTCCCTTCCCTGGACCCCTCCCCCAGGATGGCAATCCATGTCTTCCTTGCCAGAAAATACATACCCTAATCCTAAATCAACCTCATTGCATTCTGGATCAACTTGGAGACAACAGTGGTATGTAGGGGGAAAGTTGTAAACATTTTTTCAAGTTTTGACCTGCCGCATATGCCACCCTATCAATAGAATAAGCTGCTGCATGTTTAAGACCATGTTAGAGAACAAATGAAACATTTGTAGGCACTTTAGAAAAAAAAAAATAAGTAGAAAACATTAAACATTGCTCAGCATTTGCAGTGAAGAAACAATTGTTTCAGCCAATCACGGTTGGTGTTAAATGATTGTATTGACTAGGAAATCCAAATGTGATTCAGTCACGAGGAACGTAACATATCTTTTAGTGATATTCACTACGTTTTTCCTACAGTTAGTCACAAATTTTCAATTTGCCATAGGTTTGTGAGTATTCTTATGAATTGTATAGTTACTTTTTCACTTTAAGTCTTCTAGAGATTGAAAACCGACTCCCCATGAATATGGGGTTCACGTCCATGCTTATGTTCTTCAAGACTGAGTGATTCTTAGCAGGGACCGTGACAGAAAAGTGTGAGACGGCAATTTGGACCTATTTTGGCGAGGGGGTCTTAAAAAGCTGCGAGGCGGCCGCCCCTGCAATTAATTACCAGGGGAAACCCTGATATGTATCTGAGATATTCAAGTTGCTACTACTTACTATTAATTTTCATTATGTTGCTATGTCGTCCTTAGGAAACTGACCAATGAACTTGCTCCTATTATTGTTGTACACTCGCAGAACCAGTCCCTGTTGTCAACCTCAATCCTCACTAATGTTAAATATTGCTTGTACCGTGTGAAGAACACAATGGCCAAACACATTGGTAAATCAAAGTCTTGCCAAATGCAGTGGGAAGAAAACAAGGTTGTCCCTTCCAATATTGAAAGAATTGCTCCAACTTGCTTATTTTTTCACCTAGTTGTACAGCAGCATTTTGTGCAATTGAAACAAGATAATCATGTTCAATGCCTATGGCGCCGTTTGTTGTTCACAGACAGTGCAGTAGTACATACACACATTACAGTACTACGTACGCATAACCTAAAGCTACATATTCATAAATTTCTAAAGACTGGGTTCTCTGACTGGTTCGCTTCATTACTACTGATTTGGTAGTAGATTTCAACAGTAATAGTTTAAAGGGAAATATTGTGTTTAAAAAATACCACGCATGACTCTGATTTAATCCCATTGTGGTCTTTTACCCTTTCCAAACATGGAACACAAATAACTTGCAGCAGATCAACACTAATCTCAAGAAATATGGAAAGAAAGAAGCAGCAATTTTTGTATCTAACGGGCTCATTATAGAAGGATGAGCCTCGCCCACACTATGCAACGTTCGTACTGCTGCATATTCATTTAGGAAGAGTGGTCATGTCAGGACAGATATGCACTCATTACGCAATACGTGTTGACCTTGCTTACCGTAATTCCAACGACCCTGCTCACAACAAACTACCACCACAGTTTCTGTACCACCCCATGCTTTACGATGGAATTCAAAACTCACACATGGAGACCCGTCATCTCCCTGGTTCACCATGAGTGAGTGTGCGTTATTAGTCGTTACAGGAGTCACTACAAACGTGTTAATTTATCTGTGAAAGACTTGTAGCCCCTGCATATTTCTTTTGTTTTGGACAAATGGCAACCACTGGCATCACAGGTTCATAAAATTTTCATTTTGTACCATTGTCGAAGCACCACCAGTCTCTTTTACATCCGTCTGTTTCAAAAGTAAATCAAACCAGGGAGCTGGAAGACCTGATCAAACCAAGGCCCAAGGGCTGCAGTTAGAATTACAGAATAACTCTAACTTTGTGTATAGTATACCAGAGGGGTGATAAGACCACCTACTGTAATGTAACAGTAGTTCCGTTAGGTTGTCAAATAGAAACTCCCTGGTTCAGTAATACAGACATAATGTAGTAATAATTCCCACTAAAGTACTGTACTGCACTTAGTTCGTATTTTCCGAACTTTTTGTACAGTGCTATAGAAGGCGTTTGCTATTGTCTGATGTAATGTGATAGAAATGATTTGATTGGTGAATTTCAAATCAGGGGTGATAAGGGTGTGGTTTTGCATGCATAATTGTTTGGGTGAACAAATCTATTAGTTGTTACAGAAAGGTTAATTACTTGTTAATTAGTGCTCGGAGGGTAGAATGTTTTTCTTAGTTACCTCTCTTTCATCGAACGGGACCCGATTGCAAGTAAACAAGGATAGATTCAATAAAAAGCCAGACAAACGCAATATTTCCCTTTAACGTTACATGAATAAAACTATCTTTGTCCTGAGGCTTTCAGGCGTAGCACATACCAGGGGGAGTAAAACACTGAGGAGGTAACAGCCATGATTACTGAGGGAGGTGAAAGAAACTGCCGCCAAGGGCCAGAATAAAAGCAGATTTCCCTGGAATGCAACTCAGATTTCCCGCAAGAACTGTTAGTGATCAGTGAGAGGCATTGCATAATTGCACGTTTTGTGTCAGACGATGTACTGTAGGCTACCATATTGTTGTCAGCATTATCTGACCAATCAAGTTAGCGCTAATCACTCTCTCAAGTCTCATTGGTGCAACGTGTGTAGGTAGGTGTGACCAGGTGTGGGTGTGACTTTGTGAATGCGGAAGCCAAACGTTTGACACGTGTTTAATTACAAGCACGAAGGAAAGTCCAGTGCCTGTTCTCAGTGCACAGCATGCATTTTAATATTGAGTGAATCTTTCGAGCGGACGATGAAACCATTCTTTTCAAAAATTGCAGTTCATGATTACTCACCGTCAGTTTCACGTATAACTACACAAATTGTATGATTATTGAGCCTGAAGTGTTCTCTTAGGAAAGTGTTATTTTCTGTGCCCGGTAGGTTGTGGAAGATTTTTTATCACAATTTCAAAAAATGGTGGATATCTATCCGGATCAATTTTTTCACTACACTCCCCACACTATAGACTACCACAGACGTTGCAGATCAGTGTCGGGTCACTCCAAGATGCCGGTTCTACATACTGCTGTATTAGTGCTACCACTTATAAAACACATTATCGCGGAAGGGCTTTTTTTTATATGTATTGAAACAAAGTCATTGCTCTTAGACCAGACCGTGTTGCTGATATGGGTTCTGGCGCTATGACTTGGGCATTTTTTTAATGATAATTTTTTTTGGTCAGTGGAATTTTCCCACGAGTGACGGCATTCATGGCAAATTTCCCAGGAATGAGCTTCCCGAATTCCCTATTTTTTCTCGGCGTGTTTCTGCCCTAAAGACTCGACAGAGGCTAACGCCGAACTTACACCAAAATAATGTCAGCTTTCACACCCAACAAAACACAGGTGTGATTAACATTACATTGCCTCCTGTACGATGATCATTCACCATACTGGAAGCAAAAAGTCAACACACATTATTCTATTTTATTCGGCAGGGAAATAATCATACATGTGTGAGATTTAATGTCAATTAAGTGGAAACACACTGCAGCAGAGTGTTTTGTAGCCATGGTTTTGACTTTGGCCTAGATTTGCTGTACAAATAAAGTATTAGGCCTACAGTAGCTTAGTTGTATGCTAACTCAGTGACTCCTCATGTCTCCATGCTAAGCCATTCCCTTCATTTGTGCCGAATATCTCAGCATGTAGTGCACGATATGCACCTGGGATACAGTTTAAGCTTTCCCTGACACCATGAAAAACTGAAATAGGACACACTGTTAATTAAGGTGTTCACAGGTCTGGACTCTGGATCGGTCCTACTAATTGTAATCCGGCACTACCTTAACTTAGCCCAGCTATCCATGTATGTACAAATCAACCGCCGTAGTAAGTTCAAATGTTTAGCAAACCTAGTAACAGCAAACTGGTACATAAATCACACATACAGTTAATATTACACAAACAAATCCCCCCCCCCCCAAAAAAAAGTTAGGCTATGTTGTCAGACAAGGGGGGAGGCAAAGTTAATTGATCAGATCAGCAGACCCGTAGATGGGGTTAACCATTCATGCGGTCACATCAAAGTAAGACTGTCACTGGCCTGGGGGAGGGGTGTAAGGGAGGGGATGTCCTTCCCCTTTGAAAAGTGTTTGCCTTTTTCAAGGAGCCAAGAAGGAGATGCAAAATGGGGCCAGATTTTCGACTTTTGACAGAAGTAGTCTTGAGGTTAAGTAATTTTTTCTTCATTTTTTTTTCTTCAAGTTTTTGATTTAAGTTCCAGGGGGCAAGTGCCCCCCTTGCCCCAACCTGCGGACACCCATGTTGTCAGAGCAACTGAAATTACGTTATGATCATGGATGTGCCTCTAGTTATTTTCACATACATGATTCCGTCTGCCTGGAAAGAAAAGTGGCCGAGTGGGTGCTGTTGATGCCCATTCGAGCTGAGGCTGTAAAATACTCCAGGCAGGCCTATGGGCCTGGCCAACTTTGCATCAACTTTGCCAAAACACTGAACATCTTTGAAATTTATAGTTGGTAAAAATTAATACTGTCAATTCAGACTCATTGACTCATTCTGTAATTACTTTTGTTCAAAAAATATAAATAAAATCATACTTTTGCCTTCAAAATACAACACTGAAAAGGTACTTTCCGGCCACCAAGTTCTTTAGGCAGTCAAGTTTATCGAGTACATTTACAATGCTTCTATAATGTACACTCATGTACAGCCAGGCTAAGTTTAGGTAGTGCTGGGTAAGCCGGGCGAGCCGGGCTAAAATTAGTAGGACCTCTGGATTTTGATGTCCTGCACCTGACCTCAGCCCCACCATGGTTGCATACATGAGTCACCAGTATGGTCATTTAAAACAGCAAAACTAAGCAGGTTGCCTATGAAAATCGCACTCTGAAACGGATGAAGTCATAACAGTTCTGAACTTATCCTTTGTTAGTGGCCAGTATGTGAGGAAGCTCTTGATCAGTTATTCTCAAATGGGGTTGGCTATATAGAGTGGGTCTGCTGAGTTCGAGGACCGCATTCCCAAAAGTCGAAAAGAGCTTTGATTGAAGGATTACAGTATGTTTCATCTTACACTGAAAGCTATGGAAAGAGCTAGTTCATACAGTGTAACATGTCATAAACACATTGTTAGTACCGAAATATAAATTGCAGAAGTTTTAATTTCAGTAACCAATCAACAAACGTTTAACACGATATGTTTTTCAATTATACAGTCACCTCACATCACAATTAAATTTCCGGAATGTAACTTTGCTACAAGCTCTGTCACTACAAATACAACCACTCTGTAATGTACAGTACCACTACATGCCACAGTGTACATAACATGGTTGTCAATACGGTACAGAAAATTAGTCTTGGCAGGATACGACTGAACAAGGAATATACCGCACGGCTTGTTATGTAGGCAACCTAGGCTAGCCCCTTTCAGGAGAGCAAACTTGGATGGAGTCAAGTAATGACTTAATATTACATAATTTATTTCCTACTTTGCGGCATTTTGTTCTTGTCGAATATGATTTTTTCTCAAAACCTAAAATCAATTCAGGGGCCGCACTGACAGGGCCCAAGGGCCGTGTTTGTGAATCACTGGTCTAAGCACTTGGTAAGACCTTACCTCGACTATGCAGCCCAGGCTTGGAGTCCCTTCTATGAAAAGGGCAAGTTTCTTTTAGAGCAGGTTCAGAGGAGAGCCACTCGCCTTATACCGGAGGTGAAACACCTACATGTACCTTATCATGTTAGATTTAAGCATCTTGGGCTTACCACTCTGGAGTTGAGAAGGATTAGGGGGGACATGCTTCAGGTGTACAAATTTCTCTCTGAAAGGAATCTTTTGTCATATTGCAATTTTTTATGGGTTCAAAGTAATTCTCGGGTTTGAGGCCATTGTAAGAAGCTAGTTAAGTGTTTTGCAAGGCTCGATATTAAGAAGTTCAGCTTCTCTCATAGAGTTGTTAACTAGTGGAATAGTCTGCCTGAGTGGGTAGTCAACTCTACATCTGTGCACTGCTTTAAAGAGGGATTTGCATCACCACAAGTATGACTTTTACTTGGTGGTAAGCCCCGCCCATAATTGTCTTTACTCCTCCTCCTTGTGCAGACATTAACATAGTGCACTGCTCAAGGCCACATCCTGGTGAGCATAAAAGACCCCATGTGTAATCAAAACATTCTCTGAGTGCATGCTGTGTAATATGAGCTGTTCTGCATCTTTTGAATTTTGTGACTCTGATGTCAATCAAAGAGTAGTCACCAACCAAGACTTTTGCTTACCCCCAACTAAAAGTCATACTTGGGGTGATGCAAATCTGTCTTTAAGGTTAACATTGACAACTTCTTCCATAACTGTGGTAGGATCTAATTCTGCTGGACTCGTTTGGTGTTGGTTGGTTGTTTGTTTTCAGTTAAGGTTGTATGGACTTCAGGGCATCTTATGGGGCCTTAGACCTCCTTTGCCCTTTAACCTGTTATGTTATGTTAATGTAGGCCTAGTCCTCAGTAAAGGACTGTGGTCGTTTGCCTACAGCTCACTATACACAGTCCTTACAACAACCTATGGAAATAGCGGGGAGATCAGCCGTCTGTGTAATGGTTGAAGTTGTCTTCCCTCTCACAGCAAAGTTTGACAATAAAATCTTAATTTACTACCACGAATTTTCTTCTCCAGATCTTATGGGAGTTTGCAGCTGTTTTGGATCACTGAGAATTTCTGGAAAGTGCCAAAAATTTGAATTGAAATCAGCAACTTTTCCGTGCCATAAAATTGACTGTGCAACCATGGAACTTTGTTTACATCAGTATGCTAATGAGCTACATGTACACCGTTACATCAGTTCAGAATGTTTGCAGAGGCAATTGCCATGTGTATCTATAGGAACTACAGTAATCAAAATATTGTGCGTGACGTCACAATGTTACGCACACGGCATTCCAATGTCAACAAATATTTCGAACACTAACTGTAAATTCTACGGAAGTGCCAAAGTTGATGATTTCATTTCAAATCTTCGGAAGTTTTCAAATGTTTCAAGTAATTAAAAACGACTACAACATTAGTGCAAGACTTGGAAAGGAAACGTTATGGTTAGGTCCTAGCTTTGCTATATGAAGAAAATCATTTCGTCCAGCACTGTGCTGGTTGAAGACCCCAGGTTTTCAATGGGTCGGTGTAAGGACTGTGTATAGGGAGCTATGGGCCTTTACTGAGGACTAACGTAGGCCTATTAAAAATTCTCCACAAAAGCCAGATTGGGCCTCCTAGCCTTGCCAATTAACAACCTGCAACCGGTCCGGTGATCTACAAGGCATCATCATTCCAACAGCTTCATATATATAACAACCAACAAGGACTGCTACAAATATAGTTTCTTTCCCAGTACCGTCAGAGCCTGGAACTTACTCCCCCAAAATATTACAGATCTTGAGGACCCCAAGCAATTTAAGATCTCAGCCTTGAGGTTTCTCCGATGAGATGACTAATTCTACATGCGCACACTCAACCCTGTACGTTTGACTCCACCACCAGGAGTGTTGTACAGTATCCTTCCAGATCCAGATCCAGACCCTTTTCCAAATAGCAATTACAAAGAATTGTGGGGTAGTGTTTTTGTATGCGTCGTTTTTCACCACAGTAATGTGCCACTGACAAAAACGACACATACCAAACTCTATCCCACAATCCTTTGTAGGCCTAGCCTAGGCCTAATTGTTATTTGGAAAAGGGTGTATGCTGAGCCTCTCAAATTGACAAAGCTTTGCATCAATCTGACCAGTGACCACCTCAGACTCAGCCCTCGAAAATAGCCTCGGCATTCGGCAATGCCGAGATAAATGCCGAGACAGATTGACTTGACTTCGGCAAAAATTTTGCCGAGGCGATAGCTTGCAGGACACGCGTACGGGGACTTACCGGTTACGAAAGCTGCACACTAGGCCTACACGGCTCGAAATGCAGCTGCGAGTAACGACTTGAAAAGAAATTGTTTTCTGATAAAATTTCCACCACGATTGTAACATGAGCAAATATATTCAGTATTATTACTTTATATACAAAAGATAGTTGCAATTTTTCAAGTTTTAACGGAAAATCTTGATTTAAAAAGTTGGTTACGATGGTAGGGCCACCGATTTTCCGCGATCACGGAAACTGTCACGGAATCGCGGAATTTTACTTTTTTCACGGAAAATCACGGAACTTCAAAAATCTCTCAGAATGCTAAAGAAGTCTGCAATCAAGAGGGCAAAATGAAAAAAAAAAGTTTAAAAATCTGTATGTAACACTGGATGGCTCTCGCAGACTACAATCTGATAGAAAACTGTTGAAATTCACCCCCTCCGATGCTTAATGTGTGTGGGACCAGGTGCGAGTTGCGCATTTACTAGCCTTCGGTAGGTCTAATGTTGCTCAGTCTTGCAAAGTTTTCCCGCGATCCCGTTGCCTGTAGCTGATTCTTGTTTATACTGTATCATGTACTGTATGTATGGTATACTATGCATGAGTGCGTCATAATAAACTGTTGCGCACATTACTCAAGTTTCATGCTTTGCTCTGTTGTTACGTTCATGATCGAACGATCATAACGTTCTGACTGACAAGTTACACTTTCAATTGTGGAATAATTATCGGATTTAGTACCTGCATATCATTTGGATATAATTTTATACGGATCTTTTACTATGTAAGAAGAAGGGACCCACACTCAAACAATCGTAAGTCAAGTTGTTTGGGCTTTTTTTTCTCCATTACGTATATGTGTAGCGGCCTAGACGTTAGGCTGGTCAATGGATTTTAGTCTGGTTAGGCTGCACTGGCCTAACACACTAATCAATGCAAAACAGAAAGTCACGGATTTGGCAAATTGCTTGCACGGATTTTCACGGAATTTGAAATTGCTGTAACGGAATTTGACTCTTTTTTTCACGGAAAATCGGTGGCCCTACGATGGGTATTTACTGTATGTACAAAACTCACTGTCTGCTGTCACGAAAGTGATCACTGTACACACATGAGTATGACACGGCAGAATGTGACCTTTAGATTTCAGAACCAGCCGTTTTATCTTTTTTAATGTGTAATAAAGTGGGAAAAATTCCCAAAGCAGCTGTATTGGTTTTATCAATGGAATTATGGTAACCTACTGTGGTAGAAGTTTGTAAACAAGTAGCACTGGACAGTTACCTAATGCCGAGGTAAAGTGTATTTTTGCCGAAGTAAATCCTATTTACTTCAGCAATTTTTTTGCCGTAGCCAATATCTTATTTGGAAGGGCTGCAGACTAACCCTATAAAACCACCTTAGCTTTTTCACGGCTTAAGATAGGCCTACCACTGAACATGTGAGTGGGTCATTCACGTGGATACCCTGGGCCATGCCTAATTTACATGCCTAGGCCTAAGTTACAAATCCCACTGTGTGTGAAATGCAAGGGCAACGTGTATACATTGTGTAGCCTATTAATTAATATACAAGTCTATAGCCTAGCTTTGGGCCTATGCCTAAGTTACATCACTTGCGAATCACGTAACTTAAAGAAATATCGAAGGATCTTTCGTCTATATTACTGTCACCACAACACCTTGGTTTCATGGACGGCTGATGCTGTGAATTACCTTAGAAAATGAGGTTTTACCCAATCGAATGAGCAGAGTGTTCATTATGCTGTATTTCAGTCTGTCGTTCTCAGCAGATAGACTAATCCCAGGACCAGTACCGCCACAACGCACGCAGTGCAGCTAGCAAGCGATGTGTATCAAATAAAACTGTGCACAAACCGTAGAAATTAAAGTAAAGGAGAATGACTACTGGAGTTCTGGACGGAAGCCATTGATTTGGCTAGGCCAGGGGTGCCCAACCTTTTGTGACCCATGATCTACTTTTCAAGTAGCCACCCTCCCGAGATCTACGAAACATACACTGTCATACAGTTGCACATAGAAAAACTTTATTTTTTTAATTTTTTTCTGCACCCCTCGCGGTCGACTTGGGATCAGTCTGCGGTCTACGAGTCAGTAGACCACGATCGACTGGTTGGGCACTCCACAGTTCAACACCAAGAAATGCTTCTCTATGAGGATCACTTACTCGAGGAATCCTTTATTTTTGGAATACTCTCTAGGCAGGGCTGTAACCGAGTCCACCTAATCCGAGTCCGAGCCAATTCCGATTCCAGTGACCCCAATTCCGGGCCAATTCCGAGTCCATGTACCCCCGAGTCCGAGTCCAGAGGACCCGAATCCGAGCCAAGTCCGAGTCCATCCCACAAGTAAATGTGAAGTAAAATCCTTGGAAATTGGCAGCGTTGTAGTGTGAATACAGGAACATGAGTGCAGGTACAGGTACCAGCTGGTCATGAGTATGGGTACCAAGTCATGGGTATGGGTACAGGTATGGGAACCGGGCCATGAGTATGGGTGGGGGCTGGTACCTACCAGCCCCCACCCATACTCATGGCCCGGTTCCCGTACAGGTACGGGTAACAGGTCATGAGCCCGGACACAGGTACTGGTCATGAGTACATGTTTTTGAGTTTGTGTATGGTATGTGTGCCAACTAGGTCATTCAAGAAGCTGGTATGGGTGTAAGTCCCAGGTCATTAACTTGAGTATAGACTATAGGTACCACAACATGAGTATGGATACCAGGTCACGAGGAACTTTCATACCCAATTAAGTGTGGGTATGAAAGTTCAAACGAAGAAATTTAATGAGCATGGGTACAAGATCTGACCAGGTGGTATGGGTGCAGGTACATGGTCATTATTGGCACCACCAGCTACTATCATAAGTACAAGAATAATTAGGTATACTTAGTAATGAGTTTGGAAGCCACTCTATACAAGTATCATATACAATATCTGGAATATGTACAAAGTTCTAATACACAGCCACTGGAATGTCTGGTATACTCAGGTGCCCTTCTCTGGGGGACACTCCCAATGAAATTTTTCCTATTCCCTCAAAAATTGCACAAATTTCATAAAGGCTAGTACTGAAGACATAAATATCCCCAGAAATGTTAGCTTAAAACATATTAAAGCCCAGCTGCAAATTATATCTACATATATAAACAACTCCCATGCATGCTCCCGCTGTTGTTTCCCAGACAATAGGCTGATAGCCCAGTGGTAAATATGAGCTAATATGCTAGGGAGGGATCAAATTTTCATTTAGGTGGACTCGGCTGCACTCGGCTCCGAGTCCGAGTCCAGTTGCAGCCCATTCCAGGCCAATTCCGATTCCAGGACCTCCCAATCCGGGCCAATTCCGAGTCCAGGAAAAACCGGACTCGAGTCCGGAATTGAGTCCGAGTCCGGACTCGGGTGTTACAGCCCTGTCTCTAGGTAATGAAGCTGTACGGCAATAAATCAACGGTGAGTAATACAAATATCACGTCGTGGATTTTGCCCCAGTGATTGGCGGGGAAACTGTTTTCAAGTTAGGAGTATAAAACAGGACACGGACGGTACCGTGACTTATCCCTGTTGTGGAAATTACTCCCAATCTTTCGAAAAATGGATAAATGACATATAACTTTGGCAGGGACACAATTACCCTGAACCATGGAAGTACTGCCTTGGACCGAGGAAGCGTCTTGCTCAGCCCACCCGAGACCAACCGTACATCGGTTTGGGGAAAGTCAAACCGACAAAGCTCTCAGACCAACCAGAAAAGAAAAAAAAAACCGGGGCAAGCTTTCATGGAACAACTCATAGGGCCTTTAATTGATAGTAAGAGCTTCTTCGTGGTACGCAAATTGAAAAAGTACAAAATAATCAAAATATACTCACCTATAGGCTAATCAGGCAGTGCTGTAGTACGGTACTCGATACCGGTCTCGAGTCACGATTTTAAGGACTCGGACTCGTGACTCGGACTCGGAAGGCAAGGACTCGGACTCGGATCTTCGGTACAGTCCAGACTCGTGACCCCAGTAAACACGAAAATATTCTTGTCATAATATAGTCTGCCTGAGTGGGTAGTTAACTCCACATCTGTGCACTGCTTTAAGGTTAACATTGACAAGTTCTTCCATAAGTGTGGTAGAATCTAGTTGTGGTGCGCTCGTTTGGTGTTGGTTGGTTCTTTGTTTTCAGTTAAGGTTGTTTGGACTTCAGGGCATCTTATGGGGCCTTAGCCCTCCTTTGCCCTTTAACCTGTTACGTTATGTTATGTTATGTTATGTTATGTTATGTTATATTTTAAAAATATTCGTCCCAATGTTTTTGTTATATTTTTAGGAAACATTTCAGAAATATTTTTTGTTGAGTTGCAGAAATATTTCCAGAACATTTTTAGAAATGTTTCTGTTATATTTTAAAACGTTTTCACAACATTTCTAACATATTGTTATTGCGTTCAAAAATGTCGCAACAACATTTCCAGCTCATAATATCTAAAAATGTTACACAAACATTTTCATGCTATCAATAAAATATTTTGAGGATGGTTTTGAAACGTCAGTGAAATATTTCTGTTATACCTTTAAAATAGTTTGTTGATTGTTTTCATTATATTTTCAAGAAACATTTCAGAAAAAATTTTTGTTGAGTTGCAGAAATATTTCCAGAACATTTTAAGAAATATTTCTGTTATATTTTAAAACGTTTTCACAACATTTCTAACATATTGTTATTGCGTTCAAAAATGTCGCAACAACATTTCCAGCTCATTTCTAAAAATGTTACACAAACATTTTCACCACATTTTCACGCTATCATTAAAATATTTTGGGAATGTTTTTGAAACGTCAGTGAAATATTCGTGTCATATTTTAAAAATATTCGGTCGAATGTTTTTGTTATATTTTTAGGAAACATCTCAGAAATATTTTTTGTTGAGTTGCAGAAATATTTTTTGAACATTTTTAGGAATATTTCTGTTATATTTTAAAAACCTTATCACAACATTTCTAAAATATTGTTATTGCGTTACAAAAATGTCGCAACAACATTTTCAGCTCATTTTAAAAAAATGTTACAGAAGCCTTTTCACCACATTTTCACGCTATCACTAAAATATGTTTGGGCTGTTTTTGAAACGTCAGTGAAATAGGCCTAGGCCCCTATCATTGCTAGCTTTTTTATACAGCTTCAATCAATAGGTTAAATTTAAGCTTTTTAGTTAGCGTAGGTTAGAATAGGCCTACAGAAGTAGGCTTAGGGGCCTAGGCCTAGGATCTGATTTAGAATAAAACCTAGAAGACACTTTAGGCTAAGCATATTCGCAGAGGAGAGCAGCCACTCTTTCGGAAGCATTTGGTTTTAGGCTTAGGCTAGCCTGAGGCCTATCCGGATTCCCTCAACGCCTGCACTACAAACTTAAACGAGGGCCTAGTCAGGATGGTGTCTCTCCTGACTAATTTAACTGACTAGCGTAAAATTAGTCGGTGGATTAGTCAGTG
Organism: Holothuria leucospilota; assembly: GCA_029531755.1. Classification (NCBI taxonomy): domain Eukaryota; kingdom Metazoa; phylum Echinodermata; class Holothuroidea; order Aspidochirotida; family Holothuriidae; genus Holothuria; species Holothuria leucospilota. The sequence continues at coordinate 53,094,535 of CM055963.1, read as the reverse complement.
ATCACAAACTAGTCAGTTGATTAGTCGGTGTCACACGGACTAATCCTCTCCTGACTAATTTGACTGACTAGCGTAAAATTAGTCGGTGGATTAGTCAGTGGTCACAAACTAGTCAGTTGATTAGTCGGTGTCACACGCACTAATCCACTGACTAGTTTGTGATCAATGACTAAATTAGTCGGGAGAGGCACCATCCTGATTCCTGACTAGTTTAGGTTTCCAGTGTGTAGCCAAGGGGTGTTTTCTTGGGGCTTTTCAGTGCCGCAACCTGTCTTCCTCCTTCTTGGCCGATGACCTAAGAAGTTTATGCAGCAGCGTCTTGGCCTCTTCACCTTCTGAAGTTGACTCAAGGTCCAACTTTGCCCTGCCTTCATTTTTAAGGAAGCGTTGATGTTGCCTTTTCGCCTGGCTGGATAGTTTCTGCCGCCAGACTTTGCAAAGCCCCCTTCCCGCTCGAAGGATCGCCGAGTACCAAGACTCAGAGAATTCCTCATAGCAGTTCCGAGACTTCGGGAGTCTGGGTGGGTTTCTGTGAACCCTCAGATGTTGAGGTAGCCTACCGTCTTCTTCTCGATGCCGTGTTAAGAGTATCAGTGTGCTGTCTGACCAGTGGACCAGCTAGATATTTTTGTGGGGGGCAAAAGCAAAAAAAAAAAAAAAATCTGACAGATTACTATCTTGATAGTTGTACGATTCGAAATTCTTCTGGAGACCTTCTTTTTTTTTTTCTTTCCGGGCAATTTTGAGACTGACTTTTTATTTTCACGTTGACATATCGATATGTAATTCTGCTTAAAAACATAAGAAGTGTTGTAAGTGTTTCAAATGAATTGTTTTTATTTATTTCCGGCAGAGACTAGAAATTTCCGACAGAGGCCTTCGGAGGCTTTGTGGGGGGGGGGGGACCGCCCCCTCTAGCTACGCCACTGTGTCTGACTATCCTGTAGTTTTCTTCTTTTAGAAGAATTCTGTCCTTATTAGGCCTAGAATGGGGTGTTCTCTGACCACAAGTTATTTTCTCTTCTTCAGAGTCTGTGGTGTCTTTAGGCGAGGCAGGTATATCCGGTATTAGATCCGTAATATCCATAGGTTCCATGCTCTCCGCTAGATCATATATCTTCGTGTAGCTTTTGTTTATATTGTATATTTGGACGTGAAAGAGAATACCCCAAAATACTGGGTGCTGATTGGACGAAAGTTTAAGGCTATTTTAAAGCCTTTTAGATCTCACACACATTTGTGTGTTTACAGTTCTTTACGACTGTTTTTCGGTATTTAGGATCCCACTTTTGTGGGATCAAAGGATGTACGAGTATTTCCTTCGGAGATTCGACCCGGAATTCTCAGTGCATCTAATCTACTTCTCATTTTCGAAGAAAAGAGAAGCAAAAACAAATGAAAGGGGTGTAGGTGGTTCAGTATCTGACGTTACCAAGTCGGTGAACTGTTATGTTTTAAGGAAAAGTGCCCAATCATTTAAATATGATCCAAGCAAGAGCTTTAAATTATTCCAATCTTTCGGAGGAATGTGAGTCGCTCTGAGATTGACAAATAAGAAGTTTTATGAAAACCACCTAGACCGGTTTCTGTTCTTCGCTCTGTGAGCAGAACGTCATCAGTAGTAGCATTTGCGTACTGTGTAATACTAAGGAAGGGTTTGTCATGTTTTATAATGCAGCTATGAGCGCATCAAGTAAGATCTTTTCATAACTTTCTTCTGTTTCGTTCGACTACAGGTCTAGTGAAAACCTTGATTTACAAGTATATCTTTGAGATTTGGTGCCCTTTATAGGTCGGAAAACAGACGGGACAGTTGCTGGTCACCTGCAGTTATATTCGAGTGCTTTAATAAAGCTTCTCTTAGTCTTAGGTGACTCGTTTTAATGTGTGGAGTGTAGGTTGTTTTGAGAATGAGTAGTGGCGCTGTTTTTTGTTTACTTTCAGAGTCATTATATTAGGAAATAATATATGGCTTTTATAATCAATGCCGTTAGTGGATGAGGCTATCTCCTCTGGCGAATAGCTTCTTGTTAGAAGTTTCTCTGTAAAGGAATCTCTTTTCTCTAGAAAATCGTTCTCATTACTGCAAATTCTAGCGTATCTCAGTACTTAACCCTTTAAGAAGTCTTTAAAAGTGGCTAGTGGGTGTGCAGAATTTCGATCGAGGTATTGAAAGGTGTGGGCTTAGTATAGACTTTTGTGTCAAGAATACCACTAGATTGAAATTTAGTAACTTTGAAAACTTTTAGATCTAAGTACGTAACCTCGTTGTTAGAGACTTCTATGGTGAATTTCAGAAAAGATTGAATTTCATTCATTTTAGCCGCCAAATTAGAAAGTTCAAATGTTGTTTCCTTATACAGCAGTAAAATTTCATCCCTGTAACGAAACCATTTTAGTATGCTTGGATCTGTCGGTATGATTTCAAGTCTATGCATGAGAATATCGCAGATTTCAGATGAAGATTGGTTTCCCATAGCGCATCGAATTTTTGGTATGAAAAATTGGCCATTCAGTTCCTTTCAAGGACGAGTTTCATGAGAGCACGAAGGGAAGTAGGCGATATAGGTTTTTATCCCGTAAAGGTTTTTAGGTGCTTTTCCAATAATAAAAATTATAAAAAATGATTTACTGAAATGTTACCAGGATGTTTTATAAATGTTTTGAGAACATCATATGAATTTCAAGTAACATTATTACAATATTCAAGATCCAATAGGAAAATCGATTTTTTTTTTTGTCTTTAATCTGCCATAGTATGATAGTCTTATTACTGTATAACACTTCTGGGCTATTTTCAATTCACGTTTAGGTGTTATTATTAAACATTTTATTCATATCATTAAAATGTTTCAGTGTAATATGTAGATAAAAAATATCTTCAAAATATTTTAAAAACATTTTAACACAAAAACATATATAATGAGCATTTTGAAGTGTTTGTACAGTTTTGGCGAGCCTTCTACAAGCACTAAGAATAATATTAATTAAGCAAAATTTTCTTTTGTTGTCAAGAAAATATTTTGGTTATATTTTGGAAACATCACAAAAATATGTTGCTGAAATATCTTTCTAACATTTCAAAAATGTTTTGCTCTCTCATTTTTTTCTTACTTATATCCGTATGCTTGTACCAATCTACACACCTTTTTACAAATTGAAATTGTTCAATTTTAAATTACTACTTTAAGGTTTATAGAATGATACTATGGAAACATTTCCGAAATATTTAAAAAATGATTTATTGAAATGTTATCAGAATGTGTTATAAACATTATGAAAACATCATAGGAATATTTCTAGCAACATTATTACAATATCCAATATCCATTATTACAATATCCAATAAGAAAACCACATTTTTCTCTCCGATCTGCCATAGCATGATAGTCTAAGTACTGTATAATACTTCGGGGCTATTTTCAATTCAAATGTGGGTGTTGTTATGAAACATTTTATTCATATTATTAAAATGTTTTAGTGTAACATGTAAATAAAAATATCTTCAGAATATTTTTAAAACATTCCAACACAAACACATACACAACGAGCATTTTGAGGTTTTTTTAGTTTTGGCGTGCTTTCCACAAGCATTAAGAATCGTATTCATGAAAAAATCATTTTCTTTTGTTGACAAAAAAATGTTTTGGTCATATTTTGATAACATTAAAAGAAAATATTTTAGTGAAAATATTTTTGAAATGTTAATAAAACATTTTTGAAATATTTCAAAAACATTTTTCTTCCCTATTTCTCTGTAACATTTTTACGCCTTAAAAACAATATTTCAAAAATGTTTCGTGTTTACTGGGACTCGGCTCTAAATTTCCCGAGACCGGGCTCACTTTTAGGCTCACATAGCTTAACCGTGTCCTCTGCAGTTTCTATACAACACACGGTATTTTCGTCTAAGTTGCATTATGAGCTGCGGCATGTATAGGGTAGATGATACTATTAAAAGTCTTACGATAAAAATGCACACAGGGGTCTTTTCCTTAATTATTTCCGCTGGTGGCCCACATGTTTAATCGGGAAGACCTCACGGGCCACAGCCAGACGTATCCTTGATTTTGGGCCGCACCTCATTCGAAGTGGTTAGCGTTTCACCTGAATGTTTGGTGTCTAGGGGTCCTTCGAAAGTCCCTGGTTCAGAGCAACACCGAATGGAATAAAAAGGGAATAAACCTGGACATTTATCTATGCTATCTGTAAAAGACATTGAATGCGCACTCAATTGATCATCACAAGTATAACGATCTGACCATTAGGCCCAATCCAGGCCTGACAGATCTAGAGCGGGTAACAAATAAATGTCAGATTAAGTGGCGTACACCTTTTTGAAAAGTGTATGGCTGCAGGAGAAGGTGGTTTGGCGTGACTTTCAGTATCTGAGCGGAGCGTTACTATCTGTTGGCTCGTATAGCGTAACAAGAATATTTTTTGCCCCAAAAGCCTCATAAATTGCCGTGAGTGGCAAGTTACCAGACTGCAACTACTGTACCTCGATACCGTACGTATTCTTTATTCTGAAATATCATTATTTAGAAATGCACCGTTCAAACGAGAAAGGGCAAATAAGGAGAAAGAAAATAATATTTGGCGTTTATATGTTTCTGTCAAATGGTATATGGTCTCCTAAGATTCCATAAGTTCATTTCAACTGGCCTGCAAGCTCCCCCACACCACCACTGGATTGCATATCATACTATATGGCCCGTCGATTTGACTGCAGACTGGGTGAGCATATGTGAGTGGGTGGTGAGTGGGTGGTGGGTGGTGGGTGGGGCTATTGGATTATGGTGCGGTTTGCACACAAGGATGTAGCAGAGGGATTAGTGATGGTATGTTGGGGCTGAAATTCAAGGTGGGTTTGAAGCCAGAGAATTCAAACTGTCGTAGTCCATACAGGTCAATCCATAGACTTTAATTAAACCAAGATATAGCCAGATATCTCGCTTCTAGCTCATCCCCTTTTTGCTTCCAAAACTGATGTGTTTGTCGTGTTGTCGGCAGAATTGTTTTGCTGGCAAATTTTTATACCAAATGCGCTCTCTTCAAAAGCGTCCGGTACTTTGTCATCCTAAAGCTCGCCGCACGCTAGTTTTCTTTTCGTAGGATGGCGATGGAAAAGTCGGTTTTTCAAAAACTTTTAAATTTGTTTCAAAATCATGGTTAGGGTTAGAATTAAGGTTATGGTTACGTGATTAAAAGGATATTTGACCTGTTCTTTCATAATCCGGCGTCACAATTACAAAATATTACTCGAAAACCTGTTATTTTGGAATTAGGGTTGTGGCCAATTTCCAAGAAGCTGATTCGCATTGGCATGATTCTTCCATTTCCATCCTACGAAAAAAAAACTACCTCGCCGCACGCTACACGACTTTGCACACCGCAATTCAACTCGATCGTCGGGTCTCCAACAGTTGTGTAGTGTGCGTAGCCAAGGGGGGGGGGAGAGGGACGAAGGGGGCAGCCGCCCTCCCGCCTTGAGCATATTTTTGATATTTATTAATGTTTATTTTTACAATATTGCTAGTGTTTCCCCTATTTACATATACAAATATTTGTATTAAAAGAATTAAAACCATTGTAATGCAGCATTTGGCTATCTTAAAACTCATCGGATGTGCACTATAAACGGATCAGAAGAATCACATTTTGACCTTTTAACAAAAGTCTCAATCAGAATAACAGGGTTATTTTCTCTTTTTTGTTTCATTTTTGTCCATGGTCTGGGACAAGGGGTCCCTCAAGTTTTTCATTATTTGTGAAAAATAAGATAGCTTCGAAGAGACAGGTTAGAGCATAAATTTGTAAGGACGATGAAAAGTTGAGGGTTATGGTGTATAATACTTTTTAAAATGAATGAAATGTTATGGGTAACTTTTACAGAGACATGAACATAAGCTTCCACAGAAAAGGATGCCATAGAAGCAATCTTGCGTTTAACTGCGAGTGCCGAAGGCGAGAAGCCGGAGTGTGGAGATCCTCCCCAGAATTCGCTTTAAATTCGATGGCTTTTAGGGCCATTCTGGACCATTTCTAGAGAAAAAAACCGCGTCCACAGGTATAATTTAAAATGCTTACAGCATTCTTTTTATTTTTATGGTTGCAATTTCAGACTGAGACTTTCAGTCAATTGTGTGAGGATGGTGGAAGTTGGTGTGAAAAGTGAACAGCAGGAGGGGTTGTAAGGGTTTTGAAATAGTAATTTACTCATGCAATGATCCTACGGGAAGTACTAACAAGGAGACAATTCTATCGACAAAGGTTCTACTATGGAGTACAGACAGTAGTATTAACGATACACCTATTTGAGCTCACGAGAAGCATGCCGAAAAATTGATTGAGAATCACAATTTCCTATACAGGGGTAGGCTTCTGAATTGTGCAAGCAAGAACCATGCATGGTGGGTGCAATGACGTACATTTCGTACTCTGAGTAACCCTTATTTCAGGGATTCATGTCATAAAAGTGTGGCTGGGCGCCAACGACCATGCTTTGGAAGAAATTTTAAGTAAGGTACCTTACACACTGTTTCAATAACAATCGCACCTTGCCTCCCCACCTTTGAGATCCGCCACTGTATTGGTTAGTACTCATTGCGGGTGCGCGCGAAGTGCGCAGAGCAAAAAAATTCTGGCATTGTTTGATATTTGAAATGGATGTTTTTCCTTCATTTTACCTTGAAAAATTGACCATAATGTTAAAGCTCGGAGCTTGTGACTCGGACTCGGTCTCGAATTCGAATGCCAGTGACTCGGTCTCGGACTCGACCTCGGCAGGTGAGGACTCGGACTCGGAAGGTAAGGACTCGACTACAGCACTGTAATCAGGGAATTTAAAGAGCAGTTTTTGAGGCTCTAACTGGTGCCCTAATAGGGGCTACACCCTAAGTGCCACAAATAGTCCTTGCATGGGTGATGTTTTGTTCAGCACTTTGAAAAGTGCTTCACCGATTTCCTAGCCCAGCTGTGATCATACTGCCGTAATGTCAACGAAATACGTATTTTGTATCATTTTTGCTTTGATTATTTCTCACCTGGTGCTTTACCCGCCCCCATTCAGTAAAATCTTCAAACGTAAACCATGGATATATATGACACTTTTTCCAAAGCACCCTCTACTCTCTGGCGAAGAACCAATGGGCGAAACCAAACGTCAGTCCCGAAGGAGCTCTGCTCCCCAAAGGAGCTACGTCACGGTCCCCCTGGCGAAAGGACAACAAACTGAACTGACCAACCTCTCGATCATGGATATGACTAGTACTTTTTCTAAAGTCCCCTTGACTCTCTGGCGGAGAGCCATGGGGCAAAACCAACTTTACTCCAGAAGGAGTTCTGCTCCTCAAGAGAGCTACGTCCCCGAAAGGGCAACAAACTTGACTGACCAACCTCAACAGGCTGCCCGAGGGCCCTTGTGATTACGGATACTTAAATGGGTATGACCCATTTTTAAAAGTCCCCTCGACTCTCTGGCGAAGAGCCATGGGGCGAAACCAGCACCCCGAAGGAGTTCTGCTCCCCTTAGGAGCTATGTCCCTGAAGTACACCGTATGCATCCCCGAAAGGACAGCTTAACTGACCAACCTCTCGACCTTCAGACCTCTTCATGAAGGGTCTGTCATGCGTGGTCCTGTTCTTGACTGGCTGAAAAGAGCAGACAGTACTACACATGATCTTTAGCCAAAAGTCCGAGAAGCGGAGTATGACTTACTTTTTCAAAAGTCCCCTCGATTCTCTGGCGAAGAAGCAAATGGCGAAACCAAGCATTACTCCCACAGGAGTTCTGCTCCCAAAGAAGCTACGTCCCCAAGGACAACAAACTTAACTCTCGAACCTCTTGACCCTACGATGAAAAAATGTAATATGAAGCATTTGACTTTTCTACTTTATGTTGAAGGACTTGGAATATCTATTTCGCCAGTATACTTTCCTCGGGGAGTAAAACAACTTTTTGGAGTAAAAACCATACAAATACCAAACTATTGGTGTAACGATGGCGCCACCGGGGACCAGGGTTCCATGTCCCCCGTCCTGGAAGGCTCCCCCCGTCGGGGAAATTTTCCAGTTTCGTCGGAGAGCCTTAATTCGTACCATGTATGTAGGCTAATACCAATGACCTTCAGTCGCCCCGACGATCTGCTTGATTTTGTTTATAGGAAAGGCATATTCTTCAAAAAGACCCCAAATTTTCCAATTTTCCTTAAAATAAGCCCAAATTTCTCAATTTTCTTCCATAAAAATTCAAATGTTTCAAATTTCTTCAATAAAACTCCCAAATTTTCAAATTTTTGTAAAAAAGCCAAATATTGCAATGAGGCTATAAGTTAACAAAAGGACGAGGAATAATATTCTCTCCCTCCCTGGTCTATGAGACGCCAACTCAACCAGCTTTTTGCAGTACAGTGGAAGCGCCCTCATTTTTCGTGGCTTCACTGGTTGAACACGTAGAGGGGCGTTCTCCTCTATGGCGCACACATCACACAATCCGGTTTAACATACCCTTGGCCTCGCTATACGTATCGTGCACTCTACTGGGGTAGCGTTGCGCACGCAACGCGTTTCTAGGTCTAGCCTAGACCCAGCTGCTAATGGTGCATCGTTTGTCTCCTGAAATAATTGCTTAATTTTTTCTCCGCATTCAATTGGCCTCATAAATCTTTTTATGAGGCCAATCAACTTTTTCTCATTGTTTTGCCATACTGCAGGAGGAACGTTCCTATATCCCGCTCTATGTGTTTGGCATGATTCTGTTAGTATCTTCGAGAAGTTAGCAAACTGAACAAAAAGAAGATAGGAGAGGGAACTTAGGCCTTATAGCAAACTGCACAAAGTAAACTTGAGAAGGAGAAACGCTTGCAGTGCTTTCGCTTTCAAATTGTCCGTCTCGCAAAAATGAAGATCTTACTCTGGCAAAACACGGGATGATTTTCACTCAGTAGAATTTGATTGCTGGGCGACATGGGGCTGCATGAAATGTGAATTCTTGAAAGCCGTTGCAGGGCCGTAGCCTCCGGGGGTAGGGGAAAACTGTCCCCCTGGGATTTCCAAACTGAAAATGAAAGTTGGCCTGAGCAAAAAATACTGAAATGATGAAAAATTCACTATTCAAGTTATGATTTCAAGTCCCCCAAAACAAGAGAAATTGCATATAAGGGCACCTTTCAGTTTTCCCCAGATTTTCCTGGGGAGGTCCCAGGACCCCCGCCGTGGACGCGTTCTTTCGTAAGTCTGTTCCTTACGAAGAAAACTTGTTCCTCCTACCAGATACAACCTTAAAGACACCAGCATATATGCTTGTTAAAAATAAATAGGCTATGATTGCCTTTAATAATTAGCTAGACTCAATGATCTTGTAAAGAAACTTTTAAAGGGCATAAGCAGTTGCGGCAAACTTATTTTGAAACAACTAAATTTCACAAATATCCTCTTATTTCACTTCAACCATCTTTCATATGTTAGAAGATGAATACTACATGTTAAAGGTAAATCAAGGAGTTACTCTGTACGAAAATTTCACAACTCAGTGAGAAATATATTGTCATATGATCCTCAAGACGAGAATCATACTTGAAATAGCATACCCGAGTACATGCACTAATTAAAATTGACCGGGTGACTGAACTTTCTCTTTAAAAGCCCAATCCTTCCATTTTTTACATCTGGTTCCAAGTGTACCATGACATAGAATGACAATGTATAAAATTCTTCCCAATCCAAATTAACTCCCGTCACTCTTCTCGAACATCTCCCATTCTCTCTCCTGGCCCACACCGGGGCTGACGGTTGCTGCCCATCGTCAGGCACCACCTAACGATCATTTGCCTAGAAACAAATGTCTATAAATATAACATATAAACATATAAATGTTTCAAAATATGTATACATATATATATATATATATATATATATAAATATAAATACATATAAAAAAGTAAAAGATACATATACATAAATTGTCTTTAAGTATAACATAAACACACACACATACACATGGCCGGTGTTTTTCTATTTGTAGTTTTTATCGCTGTGGAACATGAAGAAAACTTTTTTGTCGTACGGTGAAACTTATCTGTTATTCATATATATATATATATATATATATATATTATATATATATATATATATATATATATATATATATATATATATATATATATATATATATATATATATATATATATATATATATATATATAGTAGGTCGAGGTTATTAGATCGAAGTTAGAATGTGTAGGTCGAAAGGTAAATAGTAGTACATTCGATCTTGAAATATTGAAATTCAAGATCGAATGTACTACTATTTACCTTTCGACCTATTTATATATATAGATATATATATATATATATATATATATATATATATATATATAAGGTCAAAGTACTACGCAGCACTTATGAAGTAGGTAGGTAAAAATAGTAGTAAATGGTGCTAAAAGTTTGTGAAAATTCCACGACGTTTCGGGTTAAAACCCTTCATCAGGTGGCAAAAATGCAACTGATTGTTGACACCTCCAAACGTACAATTTAAAAATACACAATAGAGTTGGACACGGTAAACCTCGGCTAGAAAACAGACAGTGTTAAGTGGTTACCACAAGTCAAAAAACGTGGTAACCACTTAACACTGTCTGTTTTCCTAGCCGAGGTTTACCGTGCCCAATTTTATTGTGTATTTTTTAAATTGTACGTTTGGCCGTGTCAACGATCAGTTGCATTTTTGCCACCTGATGAAGGGTTTAAACCCGAAACGTCGTGGAATTTTTCACAAACTTTTAGCACGATTTACTACTTCATTTTTACCTATATATATATATCTATATATATATATATATATAATATATATATATATATATATATATATATATATATATATATATATATATATATATTATATATATATATATATATATGAATAACAGATAAGTTTACTCTAACCTGTGAAGGGAGCTAAAATAAAAGGTTATGACTATGGTACTACAAGACAGCTTTACAGCACTGTTTCGTAAGGGCCCAGTTTAGAAGGTCCTCACTCTTCAAAAGCCTGACATAGAATGGCGTCAAGGCAAAGGTTAAGCGTTGTGATTGTACCTGCTCGTTTTGAACTTTACTGTGAATGACGTATTCATTTAAAAAACGGACACAACCAATCAACATCCCAGAAAGTATCAATGGGAGACTAATCCAACGAAATTCATCTCATCCAACGAAACCACATTCAATACCACAACACCCATATACCAGGAAGCACTGCGAAAGAGCGGTTACGGGTTCCACCTGTAGTACAGACCCAACCGCCAACATATCAAGACCACAAAACGGAGGCGCACCAGAAACATAATCTTATTCAACCCTCCATTCAGAGACAATGTCACGACCAATATTGTCAGTTCTTCAATCTCTTAAACAACTGCTTCCCGCCTGAGGACAAACTACATCCTTAACTCAACAAAAGCACGGTAAAACTGAGCTACAGCTGCATGGAAAACATGGACCAAATAATATCAGCGCACAACAAACACATAGGCCTACTGACCAAACATCTACAATCAGCAACGCAAAACAACTGTAAATGCAGAGCGCAATTTGAAAGACAACTGCCTCGCCGAGAACATAGCTAGTGTACCAGGCCACCGTAACACGCCATGACAACCACAAAGAAGAATCATACATTGGTCTCACAGAAAACACCTTCAAAACCAGATACACTGCCCACAAGTCCAGCTTCAATCATAAAGACAAAGAAACGTAACACACTCAGCGAGTACATTTGGCAGTTAGAGGATGCTAATGTCGAGCACTCTGTGAAATGGAAGCTTAAAAGTAAAGCCCGAGCCTACACTAGTACAGCATCGAAAACTTGCAACCTCTGCCTTGAAGAAAAGTTCTTCATCATGCACAAACCTTCCTTAGCCACTTTAAACTTCACGTGGTTTGTTGACAACATACCCTTCTCCATAGTCGTAGGAGGCGTTGGCTGGGTGGGCTGAAGCTCCCTAAAAATATTTCTGTGAAAAAAATTCCGGCAGTATATAGAGAATTTTTCGGGCACTGGAAAAAAAATTGCGATAATAAAGTTTTATTAAATCAGCAATTTAAATTAACGTTCTAAGCATGCCCGACCGCCTGAACGAAAAAAAAAATAAAAAGAATAATTCCTGTCCGAAAAGAAATCAATTATATAGTAGAGATTTTACACGGTGCTCCATGCTTATCTCTCATCTGCCGTAGACGCAGGGGCGTAGCGAAGATGTTATCTTTGGGGGGGGGGGGGGTGTGGAGATTATGTTTTGCCGACGGATCTGGTAATGCGTAGTGCGAAAACGAGCTTTAGCGGGTGGGGTCCAGGGCCCGGCCTAATGACCACTGGTGGGGTCCAGGGGGCGCAGCCCCGGAAGCTCTGAGGTTTAAGTATATCTCTGGGTGAAAAATTAAGTCTCAGGATGGATATATTTTGTTTCATAATGCATCATCAAATACAAACTAGATCCACTAATTTAAATGCATTAGCCTATTCCTCTCGTCAGGCCGCTATAGTTTTAAGCGGTTGGGATCCAGAGTTCCGCCAGTGCTTTAGCTAGGATGTTTTCTCAATGCGACATTTACTGATCTGTGGCCTGGGGGAGGGGTCTAAGGGGAGGGTGTCCCCCTTCCCGTTTGAAATTTTTGGAATTTGTAAGGTGCCTAGATCGCAAATGGTGCAATATTTGAGTGGATTTCTTCCTTAATGAGGAACCTCAAAATTTACACCCGGGTAGAATTTGCGTGTCAGATTTTTTTGTGCCACATTTGTCGCCGTTTATGCGACATTGTCGCACAAATAGGGGTTGGCTAAAACACTGGGCCGGCCTTAGGACCCCTGGTGGGGGTCCGGGGGGCTTCGCCACCGGAAGATCTGAGGTTTTAGCTTCATCTCTCGGTAAAAAACTAAGTCTCATGCAGGATTGGTATATTTTGGTTCATAATGAATTATCCAGTGCAAAGATTCCGGTTAATTCTAATGTGTTAGGCTATTCCTCCCGTCATGCCACTATACTTCAGCAGCTGAACCTGTCGTTCAGAATTGGAACACTATGTGTTCAGCATTTGAACACTATAGATGCGTCATGCTTTCAAATACGATAAGTGGATAGGGGTCTGGCGTTCAAAAAGGGAGAAAAAGTGTTCAGAATCTTAACACAAGCGTTCAAAATATGCTTTGAACGCCAGGATCTGGAGATGGGTTCTGTATCTGTTTCATTTCGGTGTTCAAAAGTTAAAAGCCTGAGATTGCAGTGAAGGGAGGACATGCGCGGCACGCATTAATTTTTCCCAGGATGTTTGTGGTTAAACCGGATCCTCAGAAGTTTGCAAAATGTGTTTGAAGTCAAGGTTAGGGTTAAGAAGACGGGCTAAAGATACCCTCTACATGGGTAATCGGGTGCTACTCCCGATAAAAGTGAGGAATAATGTGCAGAAAGTTGTTTTTCAAGAATGTCATATGACCCGAAATAGTGCACCTATACTGAAGCCGTTAATTCCCTTTCTTTTCCCGAGTTGCCGACGGACTCAGTCACTCGTCCAATTACACCGACGGCCGTCACTTGCATAATCAATTTGCCGACGAGCCTTTAACTTGAATGGGCCAATTAGATGAAGAGCCGAAAATCGAAATAGCCTATAACAGACTGGCCCGTTCTGTCTTTCTTTTTTTTGTTTTCATTCTCCGTCTTCCCTTCCAGTTTCAGTGTTTTACGTTAGCAGCACAGAGCAACATTTTCTTTGATACTTGAGTATCATGATGCAGAGTATCATTGGCGGCGATCCCGGGTGGGGGTCATCTCCCCCAGTATCATTTGAGTAATCTCCCATGACTTTGATTTTTCAGACAGTAAATTATTTGAAAATGGGGTCATCCCCCAAGTTGAGAACAAATCGCCGGCCTTGCAGAGTATAATTAAACCACGACGAATGCGCGCCGAAATTTTGAATTGAAAATACCATATTTCATTACAAAAGTTGCATACAGGCCTTTGACACAGACTTCCAATTCCAAACAAAATAGCCTATGTCAACCAAGAAAGCAACGGTGAAGTAATCCTCTAGATATTTTGATTATCATAAAATATGTCTTCCATAAGTCCAACGCTTTGTCCCTCCTTAATCACACGTAACCGGCATAAGTTTGACAGCCCTTGCCGTTGGATGATGCTAAACGTTTTAGACGGTATTGGTTATAATCATATAGCCATGAGGTTGTAAGCGCGTTGAACATTTGATTGTTTTCGGAGCATGTGCAAAAAATTTGGTATGGTTTGGTAGTTCTGATTTGATAAAATCAGCACTCATGAAAAGGACAAAAAATATATCAACTGTCGTGGCAGCCGACCCCTCTCGGGAATGGTATGCCCTGCAGGTATCTACCCCATCTGCGGCGACGAAGTGGCCCCATTCCAACTCGTTTACTGTACCGCGAGACAGCAACTAACCGATTGAGGGTTACGTATATAAAGCGCAGGTCACACTAAAGTGATTTCGGATAGGATTGCAGTCCGATTTTTGTGAGTTTTAGTTAAAATCTTCTCCATCCCTTGTCAGAAAGAGCAAAAAATTTGCCAGCCTGTGTAAATATATGATTTGCATCAGAGGACTACGAAAATAAAATGTAAACTAATTGTTTCGTGACGTCATATCGGCAGACAGCGTTTATCGGACATGCGTGCAAAAAATCGGATTGATTTTCGAACAAATACCGCTCCGTTGAGCGTGAGACAAACTAGGAGCATTTATCGATATAGCGTGACCATCCTCAGATCAAAGCCTAAATAAAAAACTCTTGGTCCGATTAAGAAAAATTCGGATCGGATTTCGGATCGAAAATCGCTGTAGTGTGACCCTCCCTTAAGGGTGATACTTGTTCAGTAATATTTAGCCAAAATATGAAGGAAAAGAAAGAAAGCTATTTGGTTCCTTTTGACGAAACGGACTCCTTAAAAGCAAGTACAGGGAAACTGTTGAGGAGACTGTCCGTCGAAGGGGATTACACACCTTATCGCATCAGGCGTGGATCCAAGGGGGGGGGGGCTTTCCGGTCTCAGCCCCTTTCGCCACATCAACAATAACAAATACGCGAAACTAGCACAACGTTAATCTGGAAGAATCTTCAAGGGGGCTTTGTCAGGCTCATGTGCACCCTTCCTTTCCCGACAACACAAATACCAAATACATGATCCTCGTATGATATTCAATCCGGGTGAATATCTATGGGGCTTTCCCCGACTCTCCACCCCTTAGTCTTCGCCACAACAACGTTACCGAACTATGTTCGCACAGTCACAAGTTAGCCCACGTGTGCAATGTATTGGCTGTGAACAGTCGGTACGTTGTAGTCTGTTATCTCAGCTTTCAACGTTGGTCCATTGTATAGAGGGATAGCAATCGGAAACAATCATGACGGAAAAACGTTAAACACATCTTACAATTTTCGACAGTTTTCGAGTAAGAAAAGTATGTTTTTAGTGTCAATTTATGATACTAAACAAAAGAATTGAAGCCCTTGTAGTCGTTGGTGCTGATAACGGAGAATAATTAGGACATTCCTTCTTATAAGTTGATTTTGATTACTTATTTCGTCGCGTTTGTTTTTATTTGATGCGTACGGTCTGTGGGGATCAAGTGTGCCGAAACCGTTGATATGGACTTAGGGCGTTTGTTGGCTAGAAAATAATTTGCGCTCTTTTTTGTTCAGGATGCATATAATTAATTATGTATATACAAGCTACTACCTTGCTCGGAAAAAGCGCGAAAATTGTGTTAGTTATGATATAATTCACATATGAATATCATTTAGAAAATATTCTGTTGGAAAGTTGTCGGCAGAGAAAGAACACGAACCCACGCATTTGTCACCAAAACCTCTACAACAGCGGTCAGCCAAGTGATAACCTGACTGAAGTGAGTGCATACTTATTTTATAAAGGCACCGGTTCCAAGCGATTGATACAGACACACAGAAAGGAAAAGACCACACAATAGGGCGGGCTGTTGGATTGACAAGATTTTTATTTGTTCTTGGACAAAAATCGATGTCCATGGTCCGCTGTACAAAAGATGACAAAACAGATAGCTGTAGAGACGTTATACTTGGTTGTACATAGTAGGTAGAGTCACTGTACTAGAAGCTGAAACAACTTGGTCTACATTCATAGTGCACTAAAAAGAACCATGGTACATTAGTTAAATGCATAGAAGGAAAAGTTGAATTGTGGTGACTTGCTCAATAATTGGAGGTATAACATCAACAAATAGTGGGAACAAATGAAGACTGTCCGTAGCCTGTGTTCCTTCTTGTGTGAATATCTGTGTTCCTTCTTGTGTGAATATCTGCTGTACACATTTCTGGATGATGGTTGTTCGCAGTCATAAGAGCAGTTGTTTCGGAACAAATATATATAGTTTCGCAATGTTTTATCAGTCTCACTATTTCAGTTGATATGTGGCGAAGTGTATGTACACAACATAAATCAGTGTTCATAAAGTTCTCTGTGATTTCAATGGATTCGGCTCTTCAAGACTGGTAAGTGCTTCTTTCCTTTGTTTTCATATCACAGGCTACATCACGTAGTAGTTATTGAATGTCACTACCGGCACTGCACAACTGTTGCCATTCAGCAGGGTTTAAGTAGAAACATTTTCCTCGTCGAGAATGACTCTCTCTTGATTTGGTCCTCTGTATACAAACATATATCCTGGGACCCATACGTTTCACGGTCATAGATGTAGTCCTGCTTAACGGGAAGTCATGCGACTGAGAGGTGTTCATAGGTTTGGTCACTTTTGAGAAAGCGTGAGGAGGCTTTGGGGTAGGTTGAAGTTGAAGCTGCATGGGCTTTCCCTCAAGAGGTTTTTGCCAGCTAGTTTCCTGTGAGCGAGGGTTGTAGTAATACACGTTTCCTTTTGAATCGATGAATGCTTGCCATGAAGATGCCATGGTGTAGTAAGATCAGGGTTGCTTGGACGACTGACAGCTATGAAATTATGCTCATGACCCTCCCTGATCCTTTAAATCACGTCAAAAAATTGACATTGTCGTATATCTTTAAGCGTCGATTCTACAGACCAAAAACACCGCATGGATGGATCTTTCAGATTGGAGGGTTCGATTCCCTCAGGTGTCCCTACTTGTAGGTTCATCGACAGCTTATTTAGCCTATGCAATGTCATTACCATAAAGGAATGTAATTGACCTTTTAACCCTTTGTCTAACAAAATATCACCATTGAAAGATTTACCTTTACCAAAAGATTTTTGGTATCATTGTGTCAGTCGTGTCGTCATGGTAACAATGATCTTGCTAGTTCTTTAATGTAATATAGCTGGGTGTCAATCATAACTTTAGGTCATAAAAATTGGTGTGCACAGCTTTTTTATGGATGCAGGCCTCGTGGATACTTAATTTTAGGCTAGTAATCTCAAGGATTGTGATATTTCACAAGGATTTTTCTCACCAGGTTATTGTGCTATTATTTTACTTTATGTTATGTCACATTTAGTGCACAGTGTCATGTGTTCATCATTGTTGATGTCCATTCAATTCAGTTCATATGTAGGCCAACAATCCTTCCATCAAAACAGTGCAGTCATGGTATGATATTTTTTCAGGTTGTTAGACTAGAGTGTACTCCACGTACGTCACTTGCCTACGTACGTCAATCAGAAAGAAATGTGAACTGTGATGTGAATTAAACATAGTTTTTTTCTCAATATCGACCGCTATCGCTTTGGGGGCCATTGTTCACCTCAACAATTCACCATCGTGACAGGTAAGTGTTATTTGTTTACCTTTTAATCACATTATTCGAAAATACCGAACGTCATCAAGAGGAAAAAAATTTTTACTCATTGTTATTGTAAAGAGTGCAAATATTGATTGGGGGAGAAAGTAGGGACCAGAAGAGGTACTTAAAACGACCCAGAATGGAAACTAGGTTGTCCCATAATGAGTACTTAGTTCGACCCAGAGTGGGTCCTTTTCATGCGATATTGATTTTTTCACCTTAAGTCATCTATACCGTCTATGGGATCGAAAATGTTTTGTTTGAACAAAAGAATAAGAGATAATACCAACCCAAATGTCGTCAAGGTGGCTCTAATGTTTATTTATTGTGCTTATGAATGGGGCGGTTATTGATTCAGGCGAAACATACTCACCGTTGGCAACGTGATATCGATTTTGTACCTATTGTTCATTTGAACAGAACAGAACACACAGATCATAACAAGCCTAGTCTCACCATGGCAAGATCGACTTGAAGCTTTTGTTCGTCCAAACAGAACAGCAATATATCAAAATATTTATGTGCATCACTTTGGTAATACATCAACGTAACGGTGTCATATAAAAAGTCAATCCAACCGGGGTCATTTCTCACTTGATCGTCGACTGGTGAATACGTACGCAATTGTTTCCTGAAAATTGCATTGTGCTTCTGTGTATACAGAAGACGATGGAGCTGTCTGAAGAGTATGTCAGCAAGGTTGGACGCTTCAATGGAGCTGTACGTTCGATTGGCCTTATTATTTTAACACGCAGACTGGACAGTCTCAGTGGCATCATCCTAGTAAGGCAATTAGGATTGACCAAGAACAGCCTAGAAAACGTCATCACTCTGAAGATAATGATATTCAGCCCAATCAATATGGGGATGTCGATTCAAACGTACGTCACTGTGGAGGATGCGCTTACTGAGGATTCGGAAAACCCAAAGACAGACATTGCTCCAGAAGCCTGTTTTACTGTGCAAGCTCCACGTACGAGACGTCTCAAACGTTTTCGAACGACAACCAACGAATACAGGGTGACTTTTAACGAGTCCAATTTACAACAATTGGTCCAGCAACATGGCGGCCCTTTGTCTACACTACATGATGTTATGGAGACGTTACTGGATCAGCTCATGGACTGGTTTGCCCCACAGGATCGCGTAAGAATAGGACTATTGGGTCCTTCTTTGACGCATGCTGCCTGGGTACCCCTCATGCGGCGAGACCAGCTAACTGTGGAGCGTATGTTTCGACATATTGAAAAAGTGATACAGTCTAATGCAGACTTCACATTGAATGGGAATGTGATTTTATACATTCTCCACGTAGATATGGCGAATGGGACAGGTCGTGTCAATACTCATACTAACATGAGACAATGGCTAATGTAGAAAAAGAAATCAGTGATCACCATCAATGACAAAGATGACCTGTGTTTGGCAAGAGCCCTCGTCACCGCAAAGGCCAGATTAGAAAAAGAGAATAATCGAACCATCAACTGGAATAATAGGGGATGTGTGAACAGACTACGCTGGCCAAGGCCCTTCATGCTAATGTAGGTGTTCCCGAGGGGCCGTGTAGCTTAGACGACGTTGATCGCTTTCAACAATTTTAGTAAGATTATCAAATGTTAGTCATTTCTTGTTTACCGAAGGATCCCATTGTGTTTAAAGGACCAGAGAACCACAAGAAACTCTGTAAACTATGTCATCAAGGTCACTTCGATGTCATCACGTCTCTTCCAGGATTTTTTTTTATCAAAACTATATCTGTGAACGATGCCTCAAATGTTATGATAAGCACGAACGCCACCGTTATGACAATGCATGCACTAGATGTTTTAAAAGCACTAAAGATGACAGTCAGTTTGAAGCCTGGACATTGTGTCAAGAGTGTCATCGATATTTTAAGTGTCAGGCGTGTTATGAGAGACACAAGTTGAAGCCTACTACGACCAAGGAAAGCGCTCACCCCAAGTCAACTTGTGACTGGGTGAAACGTTGCAAAGGATGTGACAAATCCGTCAAAGATCAACACGACTGTGGGTTATCCTATTGTCGAGCCTGTCAAATGCAAATGCCTATAGGTCATCAATGTTTTAGGCAGCCAGTTTGGAAGAAGGATCGCAAACCTGAGGAGAGTATTCAAGGATTTTTATTTTTTGACTTTGAATGCCGACAAGAAGATGTGTGCTGATGACAGTAAAGCCTTTCATCACATACCAAACTTTTGCGTCGCGCATCGTGTGTGTGAGACAACTGTGTCATGGACAATGACATTCAGGACAATTTCGACTCTTGCGGCTAACGGGAATTCATTTTCAAAGGCGAAGAAACACTAGCTTCATTGTGTCACTTATTACTGAATAATCCAAATTTCTATGCTATTGCCCACAATATGAGTGGGTACGATGGGCAGTTCATACTACAACACTTGAACAACATCGGTTTGCCTTCCCCAAATGTGATCATGAATGGCTCTCAACTGATGAGTCTCGAGCTAAACAAACGTTGCAAAGTCATCGATTCATACAATTTCATCCCTATCCCTCTGGATGCTTTTCCCAAAACATTTGATTTGAAAGAGTTGAAGAAGGGGTTCTTCCCGGCCCTACTTGTTTAACACAAAAGAACATGAAGAGTATGTCGGACCTTGGCCTGCGGCATCGTTCTACAATCCCGATCAAATGACGACAAAAAGGAGGGAATTTTTTATAGATTGGTACAATAGTCAGATTGACAGAGTATTCAATATGGAGGAGGAAATGAGGGCTTACTGTCGAAGCGATGTCCATTTGCTACGTCAAGGCTGCATCCAGTTTCGTAAGTTATTCATTGAGGAAACAGCTGTGGATCCCTTCAAATAATGTTTGACAATTTCCTCCACGTGTATGCGCGTGTTTAGAAGGAATTTTTTGAAAGGACTATCGCCATTGTACCCCACCAAGGTTACAACCCACGGTATAAACAATCCTTCAAAGCCCTGAAGTGGTTAAGGTGGATTGAGAAGGAAGAAGGCATCGTCATACAGCATGCAAGACAAGGTGGCGAGAAACAAATAGATCAGTATCGTGTTGATGGTTTCCATGGTGACCACGTCTGGGAGTTTTATGGTTGTGTCTGGCACGGTTGTCAACTTGTAAACCCAATAGAGAGACGCATGTTCCAGGTTGTGACGTCACAGCTGAAGAAGCCTATCACAATACCATGTATAGGGCTGACTATCTGAGACAAAGAGGATTTCGCGTACACGAAATTTGGGAATGCGAGTATGAAAAACAACGCGTAAAGAATAATTCCCACATGAAAGATTTTACAGATGCTATCGAAATTCGAGAACCCTTGCAACCACGTGATGCCTTCTTTGGTGGCCGAACCAATGCTGTCAAGCTTCATCACGTGAGTGCCTCTGGAGAAAAAAATTCCCTATATTGACGTCTGTTCTCTGTACCCTCGGGTCTGCAAGTACGGCGAATTTCCCATCGACCGTCCGACGATTATAACAGAACAATTTGGAAACGTGTTCGACTATAAAGTTTTCATCCAGTGTCGTGTGTTACCTCCTCGCGGTCTGTATCACCCTGTTCTACCTCAACGAGTCAACGGTAATCTGATGTTCCCACTGTGTGCTACGTGTGCCTCGGAAG
Organism: Holothuria leucospilota; assembly: GCA_029531755.1. NCBI lineage: Eukaryota > Metazoa > Echinodermata > Holothuroidea > Aspidochirotida > Holothuriidae > Holothuria > Holothuria leucospilota. The sequence goes on along the minus strand of CM055963.1, from coordinate 53,073,081 downwards.
AAAATCAGGGAACCTGTCGTCATTCGGATGCTGAAAGCGCCTTGGAGGGTACTTGGGTCAGTCTCGAACTTCACAAAGCTTTGCAGACGGGGTACACTTTGATGAAAATTCATGAAGTGTGGCACTTCGACGAAACAACCCAGTATGACCCTGACACTAAAGAAGGTGGCTTGTTTGTCGATTATATCAATACATTTTTAAAACTCTAACAAGAGGCAGATGGTTGGCCGAGTCACTGCCAGACGGAGCAGGAGAAATTGCGATACCTGGAAGAGTATGCAGAGAAGGAGGGAGACAGAGATGCCATTGTCAAGAACGACGGGAAGAGGGCTCTGGCCAAACTGATGCTGAATTCACTTTTCGGAAAGTTTGTCCAACGGTCAAAATTGCCTCAGACAACGTTCGTTAACAACCTGGCGACTTACATGCAGTTGCTGCTCGATCAAACAAAGGCGGTCAATAACGTACGTTTTGTAACAGATAAAGTTGCACAATTGCAATGGGAAGACGACGATAAATACATAACAGTAGGGAGTAACACAAATGTATTCATAGCTGCTTTCATCACGGCTCAAGCCAGACTGAAATTATATTCATACTTGGAGCGATTAGATAGACGCGTACTGTACTTTGACAATTTGATTCCATTATTTACCTGGGTACACCAGAAGCGTGGGATCCTCCAATCGGTAACTTTCTCGGCGATATGGCCGATGAATTGAGAAAACCATACGGACAAGGGAGCTACATCACCGAATTTGTCTCTGGGGGACCCAAGAACTATGCCTATAAAGTGTATAGTCCAGACAAACAGTCATCAGCAAAGGTATCCAAAGCCAGGGGCATCACCTTGAACTTTCAACTGAACAAAACATTCATTTCGATTCGATGCGACAGCTTCTCCCAACCCTGACTTGTACCTGCACGGGTGAAAAGGCAAACTTAACGATCCACTCCCCAAAGAAAATCCAGCGTCTGAATCCTGGAACGGTCGTTTCAAAATCATTCAGAAAGGATTATCGACTAGTGTACACTAAGCGGGCACTGAATGAGGATTATACGACAAAACCGTAAGGGTTCTGAAGGCGTAGAAAAACAAGTTATTAATGTGACACTATGACAGGATTCATTATTTGTTGCCATGGATGCAAGACTGAAACATCCATTTACACACATTTGCTCCAGCATCGGCACAACATCATTCACCCCGTGCCTGAAAATATCGTTTGGTTTTACGGGGAATTTCAAAAGTCCTATGTGGACATTTCCAGGGTTATTCCAAATATTTGCTTTGCTGAAGGAGTACCAACCGATTTCGACAACTATATCGATCGTGAAAGCTCCACCATATTTATTCTGGACGACTTGATGACTGAAATCAAAATAATTAAAACGTCACTTATATCTTTACTAAAGGAAGTCATCATAAGAACTTGTCTGTCGTGCTGTTGCAAAATTTGTTTCAACAAGGTCCCGAGAGCAGCACGATCAGTCTAAAATCCCATTAGTTGGTAGTCTTTAAAAACCCGAGTGATGCCTCTAGTATCACTCATTTGGCTAAGTAAATGTATCCGGGAAACATTTGCTTTATGCACGAAGCCTACAGGGATGCCACGATTGAGCCTTATGGATACTTATTTGTCGACCTCATGCCCGACACGGACGAAAGGTTGCGGTTACGAACGAACATCTTTCCCACAAATGCTTACCACTACGTCTATGTCAAGAAAAAATAAACTTCATAAGGACCTTACAACTGTCCTTTTATTGGACTAGTTGAATTTACTTGGTAACGCAGATATCAACACATAGATTGGGAGTCTATTCATATCGACAGAGCCCGTCATGACATCAGCTGTGTAGCCAATACAGTGGTAACGCAGCCTACTATGCATCCGTACCGTATTCTCACACTGTTGGTATTTACGGCCGATCTCTGCCGACGTTGCCACTTGAGAGACACGAATCAAGCCTTAATGGATGATATTATTCAGCAAGTACTAGTAATTGTTTGGCAACATTATTTTGATTGGGAACCATGGCTCGAGCAGGTTCAAGAATTAAGCGAGACCTTCAGCTGTCACAATGGTTCTGATGGTCGTAACAGTCGGGCTTCGGTGTTGGGATCATGTCATTCATCAATAAATTCATATGCCATGCCTACTCTCCGTCATTTGTCAACATGTCACGGCGTGTAACGGAACAAGCACCGTTTTTGAATGCCTTGACAGGAGGAACTACTCAACAGCGAAGGGCCCTCTTGAAACGTATTCATAACGAACGACCTTGTGATTTGTTTATGTGAATGTGCTCTGAACATTTTGTAAGGCCACGTCAAGTTGACTCCGTCCGAAAAGTTGAATTTGCAACGCCATTGAGCCAAGTTGAGAAAACTCGTGAATGGAAAGGTGTCACTTTCACAGAATCGTAAAGTGTTCAGGCAAAAAGGTGGTGGGCATTGTGTTAGGTCCATGTTATTACCCATCATTAAACAATTAAAACTCTGATATGGAGTATGCCAAGAAATGATGCTCATCGATTCCTTGGAGCTGGCCAAATGGCAAACACCCAACACAGACCCTGAACTACACGATGTATTATCAAGAATGGAAAAGACTATGAGGGCCCAGGAGACTCCAAATATACAACGGAAACGACGTCTAGAAGACAAAGTCGATCACCTTTTGAAGAACGAAGATGTTGATGATGACGTGAGAGCCAAACTTTACCAAAGGGCGTTACGACGGCAGCGCGTTCATCAGAAACAAATACCGTCCATGAAAGACGTCATGTCTCCTGTAAACGATGCAGAAGAGCATCACGTGAGTGATGATGCTATCATGGCCAGTGTTCCTACAAAGTATCGAGCAAAAGCTGGCCGCTTGCTACAATTTTTCAAAGGTCATGGCATTACCTGGAATCCACAAGGTGAACTTGAAATGAACGATAAGGCCATCAAACGTAGTCATGTCATCGACCTGGTGAATGATTTAATGCGCCATAGACAGTCATTTGAACCTAGAGGCCACGATACTTTATCACACTGGTTAGCCGACCTTAACATACTTGTAGGAAATCCTAAGCGAAGAAAAGCCGTACAACGACTCAGAGACTTCGAAGAAGTGTATGCTGTGGCCTCTCATTTGAACACGCCGCCTCAGACGCCAAATAGAAAAGGTATGAGTAGACAACCTCTACGTAAACTAACATGGGAGCCTTTACAAAATAAAGTCTATGTTACAAAGTAAGCCATTGTGACCATAGCCGTCATGGACTGCATAAGTGGACGAGACCCACTCGTATCGATTTGTGAATGGCTTCAACGTATTCGTGTTTTCTGTGCCTGCTGCTCAGGAAAGATTGTCATACAGGACCATGCTGACCAAAACGATGGAACAAACTCTTCACAAAATCTATTACGACGTGTCGCACGCCGCTGGTTACACGGACGTCAGACCTCTTTTCCGAGCCCATAAAATAAAGCACCCTTCGATTCGGAAGCAAGATGTGAAAGCGTGGTTGCAGCAACAGAATACATACACTCTCCACAAGCCATCCCACCGTTATTATCCGTGAAATCGAGTGACCGTGTCTGGCATTGATGAACAGTGGCAAGCCGACTTAGTGGATGTGGCTTCGTTATCAAAGTACAATAGAGAGCTTCGGTATTTGTTGACCTGTATAGACGTGTTTTCCAAGTTCGGTTGGGTTGTACCATTGAAAAATAAACAAGGTACATCCCTCAAGGTTGCCATAGCAACCCTTTTTCGTTCCGGTCGTCGACCTTTAAAATTGCAGACCGACAAAGGCTCAAGAGCTTTACAATCGTCACGTCAAAGACCTACTGAAAGACCATGGAGTGCAACTCTTTTCAACACACAACGAAACAAAAGCAAGTATCGTTTAAAGGTTCAACCGTACGTTGAAAAGTCCCGTGTGGAAGTATTTTAAGGATAACAATACGCTCAAGTATGTTGACATATTGGATAACCTGGTAAAGGCCTACAATCGATCGCACCACCGAAGTATTGGTATGGCTCCACATGACGTCAGCCCCCCAAATAGCTTGCAAGTATGGAGACGGCTCTACCCGACAAAACAGGAGGAACCCCATTTTCAATTGGAAGTTGGTGATACAGTGCGTATCAGCATGGTGGCCCGTCCCTTTCTCAAAGGCTATTTGCCACGTTGGACAGAGGAACTCTTTACCGTCGTCCAGCGCCTTCCACGTCATCCCGTGGTTTATCGTTTAAAAGGTTGGGAAGGTGAATTGTTAGAAGGAACCTTCTATGAAGCTGAATTACAAAAAAGTAACCAAAAACGGTGCAGATGTGTACCGTATCGAAAAGTTCATTGGTGAACGTAAAACAAAGGACGGAAAAACTGAATATTTTGTCAAATGGAAGGGATACCCTTCCAAATTCAACAGTTGGGTGAGCAACCTTATAAAATTGTAAGCGCTGCATGATATTCGTCATTTTTCATGATGGCTTTTTACGTGACACTTCCCAGTAACAGTTCCATGGATGTATATCCAGAAAACACTCTGTCAAATTATCGAGTCAAATTGCCGACGTCACTTCAACTGTCAGGTGAATGGGAAGTTGGCCTCGTAGAAATAGCTTATCCTCATTCATGGTACGTTCTGAGTCCCGACAGCAGTAAAATATCCATCCGAAGTGAGCAGGATAGCAGCTTTCGAGAAGTAGATCTTAAAGGACGCCACTTCAGACGTATAGAAGGCGTGGCAAGCCATTTGCTGCCCGGATACTTGAGAGATCTATACAGCATCACCTACAATGACACCACTTGCAAAGTCACTATCACACCTGAACCAGGCCACGAGTTACTCTTAGAAGGAATGATTTGTTCCACGCTCGGTTTTGAGGATCCGTGTGTCATAACGACAACAACAGAGGCGCCGTACCCTGCTGCTTTGAATGCTGTCCATCATTTGTTTGTCTATACGGATATTATAGAATCGCAAGTCGTCGGACATGTGAAAGCGCCATTATTGAAAACGGTCCCGGTGCATGGAGACTTTGGAGATACCAGTAACATCGAATACCAAAATCCGCATTACTATCCATTGCGACAGAGTGTCATTGATACCATTGAAATCGATATAAGGGATGACACGGGGAAGAAAGTGTCATTTGAACGAGGGCGAGTCATCGTGAAACTTCACTTTAGACAGAAACGATCCTCTTATTTGTAAACCATGGGTCGTACCGTGTATCACCCAGACGCCGCTCTATACGAAGACTATTATCTACATCAAACTGGCAGAGGTTTGCCCGTTTTCTCGGGTCCAGCTTTGCAAAGGTGGCACGGACTTGGGGGTATTCTCGGTGGCGTTATGCGCATGACAGTGCCTCTACTGAAGAAAGGAGCCAAATTTGTAGGGCGACAAGCTCTTCAAACAGGTGTGGGTCTCGCCGAGGATGTTCTGCCGGGGAAAAACGTAGAGTCGTCTGCCAAGCAACGGTTGACGCAGATGGGTACTGATACTTTACAGCACATCGGACGCCAAGTGAAGAGCCAATCGCCACCGATAAAAAATTGCAGTCAAAGCCTATAAAGCGTAAAGCATCTCGTTCTCACGTCACTCTGTCAAAAGCAGCGAAAGTGGCAAGACCTACTCCTGACATTTTTGATTAATCATCATGGCACTCGTTCACGATCACTGCGAATGTGCTAAATCCGAACTCGATTTGTTTACCATACCACCGACACAGACCAGTATTGAAAGGGGAGATTGGAAAGAGTACAGACCATTGCCTAGTATAAATACAGGCGGATCCATCGAATTTTACATGTCGGGCTCTGGTGAAGAATACGTCGATCTTGACCAAACGCAATTCTACGTTCGTGCCAAGATTACGAAAAAAGATGGATCTGCTCTAGAAGAAGATGATGCCGTGGGCCCTGTCAATCTTTTCCTGCATTCGCTATTTAGCCAAGTGGATGTGGCACTGTATGGAAGAGAAATTCTCCCGGCAACGCCATACTACCCTTATCGTGCAATGATCGAAACGTTGTTAAACTACAGTCATTCAACAAAAGGTAGATCAATTGACGAGCGATCTTTTTTACAAGGACACTGCAGGCAAAATGGATGTTGCTGACCCTGGAGCACCTGCCGCCACGGTTAACATGGGGTTAAAAAGGCGAAGTCGCTTCACCAATGGAAGCAAAGAGGTAGAACTGATTGGACGACTACACAGTGATATCTTTTGTCAAGAGAAGTATTTACTCAGTGGCGTGGACCTGCGTTTGAAACTAACACCGAGTAAAGATTCTTTTGTCCTCATGTCACCGGGGCAAGATCCAGAATACACAGTCATGTTACTGCAAGTCTCTTTGTTCGTGCGGAAAGTCAAAATTGCGCCATCTGTTCTCATTGCCCACGCTAAGGCACTGGAAAAAGACACTGCAAAATATACAGTTCGACGGATGCAAACCAAAATTCTGTCGGTACCAGCAGGAAATTTCAGTCTCAACGAAGATCACGTGTTCCTAGGGCAATTGCCGAAACGCGTTGTAATAGCGTGTGTAGACAGTGACGCGTTTAATGGTTCTTACACCAAGAATCCGTTCCATTTCAAACACAATAAAATCAATAATTTAGCACTCTATTACGACAGTGTGCAGATACCGACCAAACCACTGAAACCAAATTTTGATGCGGATGATGCTGTCGCCCATAGCGTCCGGTCCTACTTTACACTGTTTACAGGAACGCATAAAAATTACCGTGACGAAAGCGTGGGTATCAGTCGAGAAGACTATCCTGCTGGGTGCACATTGTTTGCTTTCGATTTTACCCCTGACCTTACAGCGCGGACACTTCAATTTAGTAAAAGAAGGTAATTTGCGTCTGGAAATGAACTTTGCTGAGGCACTGCCCAGAACCATTAACGTGATTGTGTATGCAGAATTTGACAACGTGATCGAAATCGACAAAGTCCGCAATATCAGCTACGATTATACTAAGTAATGGATGGCGAAGAGATAGAAGAAAGGAGACTGTGAAATGGAATACTATTTGTTGTTGATAAATTTTGATATCATCTGGCACATGTATATAGAGATGCATCTGGTAGAATTTTGCATGTCATTTTTTTCAAGCTACTACTAAATAAAAGAAAAAGTAACACTGTAGGATGCTGTGCATATTTTCAGTCCAAGAGTCCATGCACACTAAATTACTGTATGCATGGGTATTGACAATCCTAAATAAGCTTGCCTATAAATTGTAGACTTAAATTTCCCCAGAATTTGAGGAATAAAACATTTATTTGTTTGAGTGGTTCAATATTATCTTCCAAAGTTGCCTTCCATGTGGTAAAGTATATCCTATTTACAGGAACCAAGCTGTCTTCACAAACTTGAATTTGACCTGTGGTCATAAGCCTCTGTTAAAGCTTTAACCACATAATAAAAAATGCCAGATGAAAGGTCAAGTAGAGGGGTGGACCTCAATCCAGTTTTAACATTGCATCAACATGCAAGATCTTCTTAACTTTCGATTGCATACTTGATTCCATTATGAGTCAATTCAGTGCCATAGCCTGGACGAAATCTCAAGGGGGCAGTTCATCACACTAGTCTAAACCAGGAGTGCCCAACCAGTTGATCACGGTCTACTGGTAGACCACAGACTGATCCCAAGTCGACTGCGAGGGGTGTAGGAAAAAATGAAAAAATATAAGTTTTTGTCTGTAACTGTATGACAGTGTATGTTTTGTTGGAGACGATGTGTGTGGGGTTGCGATGTTGACACTGGACTGGTAGATCTCGGGAGGTTGGCTATATACTTGAAAAGTAAAAAAGGTTGGGTACCCCTGGTCTAAACAGAGCACCAACTAAGTAGCGTACCTATAGATAGTTGACACCCTGGTTGACCCATCCTTTTTCACCTGTGAACAGGTGCCATCCTGGCAGGTGCTAAGGGGAAGGGGTTAATGCCAGACCTGGGTAAGGTACAAAATTTTGCTATTTTTGACAAAGCTTAAACTGATTATCTTTTCAAATTGTCATTAGTTTAGTGATATTCCTCATAGATTTGGCTAGGTGTAAGGCAAGAGGTGTTGTCTAAAAGAAGGGGACGACACCCTCACTCTTTGGGAAATTTTTTGTCTACGGCTATGTGCGGTGGCTTGGATGCAAAATGATGCTACCTTTAGTAAAGTTTTGTAAGGCATTGAATTGATTATATGTTTTTAGGAATCCTCACTTTTGGTGATTTTTTCTGCTTTGGTAGGGTGTAATTGAAGCGGATGTTGCCTGAGGGGAGGAATGACACCTCTGCTCTTTGAGAAAGTTTCTTGTTCTACGGGTTTGTCAATCTAAAATAGTGTTACCTTTGGTAAATCTTGAAATAATTACGTAATTTGAAATTTTACTTGTTTACTGATTTATCGGCTGTGGCGTGGCACCGGGGAGCCGCCATGGCATGAAGCCGTAGTGTAGGCTGGCCTCGCACGAAAATGTTCAGTCAAAATGCCTCCCGGATGGAGGACAATGAAAGATTTTAGACCTTGTAAGTTGCATCTAAACATTCTTTATTTTTAGATTTCATGCTTTAGAAACAAAATTAATTTAGCTTTGATTTAAATTAGAAGTTTATTTTTTTTTTTACTTTATTCTACAGGCTCATTGAGTAAAGCTTATAATTATAGGTAATGATCGGCTACTTTACATTTAGCTTGCATGTACAGTATGAAGGTGTATTCAAGTTGTGTATGTTGTAGGAAAAGAGGGTTCCTTCATCAGGGAGACAAAGATAAGCATGTGTCCATGGTAGAGGTCCGGAGACCTCCGTGAGAAAATTTGGGGAAAAAAGGAACCCATACATGCAATTTCCTTGGCTCTTTAGGCCTTGAAATCATAATTAGGACAGTGAAATTTTCAGCATTCCAGAATTTTTTCTAAAGTAAGCCAAATTTTATTTACGGTTTGGAAATCTCATGAGGGGCAGTTTCCCCCTGTGCCACCCCCACAGGCTACGGCCCTGTGATTGCATGACTTATGTCTACCTCATTATCATCTCCTGCATTTCCATGACATCTGCAACCCCTAATTATGTGTTGAGTTAATGAGGCAAATAGTTACATCCCAATGAAACATTTTTCAATTAGTAACAGGGTTCTCTGAAAACCTCCCATACACATCAAAATTACAACTACAAACTGTATATACTAGCTGCGCAAAAGGAAGAGAATGATTCCCACATGAAAGAAATTAAAGGCCAAGTAGGCATTGATCACCTTCAATATTCACAATTTCCTGTCTGCAGCTGCCAATTTAAAGTAGTAATACTTGGAATAACTCTCAGTCACTTTGTCTGGTGAATTTTGTGCATAATTAAGTTCAAACAAATTTTGAAAATTAAAATATTAATTTAATTGAATTGAACTTTTTCAAAAGCCTCTTCCAAAATCGCATCTTGTGTCTGTAAGAGTTGAACTTTTTTACCCATTATATCCTCAGGAGTTTCCTGCAATAACCAAAAAAAAAAAAAAAAAAAAAAATGAAAAAATGAAAGCAAATGGTGTGACTAACTCAGATTCACATAATATTATCTCTGGCATATGTAGAGCACACTTTGTTTTCTGCATCATCAACAACATATTTGGTAAGGTTGTTGATTCTACCTAATTACTCTTTTTGAGTTCTTACTTGCCAACGTATGATATATATAAATATATATATATACATATATATATATATATATTATATATGATATATATATATATATATATATATATATATATATATATATATATATATATATCATATATATATAGATAGATATATATATATATATATAGATATAATATCCCGAAGAAGGCCGATGCACTGGCCGAAAGCTTCATAAACATAATTCATAAACCAGGGAATAATTTATCCAGTATCGCATCGCAATTTGCTACACGCGCTGACCAAATTGCTACACAAAAGCAAAAATGTGTAGCATTTTTTATGTGCATAACCACAGCGTTTATAGTGATTTTACACTACAAAAGGAAAAATTCTCAAAACCGCTATGCAAAATTTGAATACTAATTTATTCCCTGTAAACACGAAGCATCGTCTGCCGTCTTTATTTTTCTTTGTTTCACATAATTTCCACCGAGGGGGAAAATTGTATGAAGAGAGCCAACATTAGGGGGAAATTGTAGGGCAAAAGAAGTGTTTCGTCTTAACAAATTTTCACACATTTTTATAGGAAAAACGTCAACGTATGGTAAGGTCCTGTTAAGAACACAATGAGTGAAAATGCTAATAAGGCAACAGTACTTTTGTGCCTATGCACTTTTTCTCCCAACAGTCTCGTTAATTATACTATTATTCTCCTAAATCCCAAATTATATATAAATATTATATATAGATATAGATATAAAATATATATTTACACACACACACTACAATGTATAACTTTGTGACTGGATAATCCTCCCCCTCCCCAATCATCTAGAAAATTCCCACCATGATGATTTTCTTTTGACAATGACCACCAGGAACAAATTTTCCCTGGACAATTCCCATCCAGGTCAATCTGGGTGAGCTGTCTAGCTGGGGTAGCCTACAGTAGCTCCCAACTATGAAAAAATCTCATGCATTCATGCAATTTATATCAGTGTGTGCATGCAGGGCCTACGGCAAATAGCATAGCTAGGATTTCTCTCACGGAAGGGGGGAGGGGGGGCATGCAGTATGTTGTGTGATCACAGGCCTGAGGGAGTGGTCCAAGGGGAGGGGTGTGAAAAATTAGGTGTCCTTTCATGGAATCTGGTGCCACATATGCTACCTTTTGAAGTAAAACTATTGTTAAAAAATTTACGTATTTTGAGGAACTAAAAATAGAAATAGGCATCAGTGAGGGGAAATAACCATGGCCCAATGGGTAGTCCCCCTCCCCTTTAAAAAAGTTTGAAAAATTAGGTGTCCTTATATGAAATCTGGTGCCACATGTGCTGCCTTTTGAAGTAAAATTTGTGTTAAAAAATTTACATATTTTGAGGAACTAAAATAAAAAGCCATCAGTGAGGGAGACCATAGCCCAATGAGGTGCCTCCTCCCCTTTAAAAAATTTGAAAATTTAAGTGTCCTTACATGCAATCTGGTAACACATATGCTGCCTTCTGAAGTAAAATTTGTGTTAAAAATTTACGCATTTTGAGGAACTAAAATAAAAAGCCATCAGTGAGGGGGACTATAGCTCAATGGGGTGGCCTCTCCCCTTTGAAAATTTTTGAAAAATTAGGTGTCCTTACATGCAATCTGGTGCCACATAAGCTACCTTTTCAAGTAAAATTTGTGTTAAAAACAAATTAATTATTTTTAGAAACTAAAATAAAAATGCAATAGTGAGGGGGACCATAGCTCAATGGGGTCCTCCTTGCCTTCGAAAATTTTTGAAGGTTTAGGTGTCCTATCATGCGATCTGGTGCCACATGTGCTACCTTTTGAAGTAAAGTTTGTGTTTAAAAGTTTACATATTTTTATGAATTAAAAAAAAATCGGCATCAGTGAGGGGCCCAATGCCCCCCCCCCCCCCCAAATACACCACTGCCTAGGGCTATTAGCCCACAGCTTGAGGAGTTGTATTTAGTAGGGTCATTTTGATACTGGGATGTTTTTAGTTGCATTTTGATGGCCTTGTCTTTACAATCCTAGGCTACAATAGTCCTTCAACAAGTGCTATTTACCTATTTACACTGAGTTTTACTGGTGTTAGGCTACTAGACCCTATATTGTTGAAGGATGGAGACCACTTTTTGTCAAGTTTGTCTAGCCTTTACCTGGGATGTATAATGATAGAAGGCATTTGGCTTGTACAGTAAGAACTTTAAAAGCACGGAAACATGATGGAAACACATGCAATACACAGTGGGCCTAAATTTCTGTTAAGGGACTGGGCAACCACACCACATCTACTGACTCGCCTAGCTTTGACCCGGTTACGCCTCTGTGTTCCGACATCTCGTTGTTCCGACGTCTCCATATTCCGAATGTGTGCATGAAGGACAGTGTTAGGATAATTAGGGCTTGTTCTGACCTAACCTTTCCTCGAACACTAACCTCAATGCGGACTTTTCGGAATATAGGCTAGAGACGTCAGAGCAAAGAGACGTCGGAACAGAGAACTGACCCCCTTGGTTCCATATGGCTGGCAATCAAACATTGTTAGGCCCACATAGCCAAGAAAGGTGCGGAAGGCGGGGGCGAAAACCTCAGTGGGTGAAATGTTTTTCGGGGGGTGTGAGACCACGGCACGGTTATATATCCCCTCGGTTTCAGAGAGTGTGAGGTGGTACTAGTCCATGGGGGTAATATGATGCCAGCTTTAGCACCAACAGTGAGGGAGAACTATCAATACTTCCATAGCTAGTACAGTACAGGTGGTAGGCTAAGTATAGCAAATTTCTGTGAGATGGTGGCCAAAAACTGTGACGTGGCCGCCTCACAAAAAGAATGCCAGGGGAAACCCTGCAAGGCCTAGGCTAAAATGCATAGGTCTAGCCTAGGGCAACTTTGGTAGTTTGTGATGGGGGGATTTCTCCAGCAGGGCTTCCCCCTTCCCCACTGGCTATAGTACGTGCCTGAGCATTGCATATATTGGCCAACTGAAGCCCACATTTTGTTCTGTGTCATACTTCACAAAGGCCTGACTTAGCCTGGGCCTGGTACTGACAGCTAGGCATGACGATAGGGCATATAGGCCTAAGCCTAACTTAAACTAACCGTCAACCCCCGCCCCACCCCAATTGCCTATCCTAAGCCTATAGCCTGGCCTATAGCCTAGCCTATACTTACTGGAATGACGAGTGGAGCCCTTGGCCGTATTGCCGTAGGTCTCATAGTCTCCACAACTGATCCAAGTGCACGGGGCAGCTTTAATTTCTTTCGGGACGTTGGTGAACGGCCGTTTAATTCCATAGCTGAATTTGCAGAAATTGTATATCGATGCTAATTCATGTAATGTACTAAAAGTGTTATGTTAGCTTTCGCAGTACACAATCAATGTATGTATTGTTCGCGGTCGCCGATTAATATTTTTGTCTTTTAATTTTGCGCGCGTGGTCTACGGGAGATCCCCAGTTAGAACACCAGTCGTTCTTTGTAAATCACGTAATTTTGTAAGTACAACATGTTATATAACACACGACGTAGCTTTTTCGAGTACCCCGGTGTTAACACATGTTATCTTGTTATAACACACGAGCATGTAAAAGCTTATTACACTGTACGCAGAGATGCATATGTATGCTACGTGAGTGTTCGGATTGAGTGACATTTTTAGCTAGAAATGGTGGCACCATTAATTAAGATGAATCCAAAACCATTACAAGGACCTTCATCATCTGTGTGTGGACATTATTGTATTTAGTATTTGCTTCATCGTTGTTGAGGTTAATCTATGGAAGCCATTACAGTAAGATTTGATGTTGATCAGCAAAGAAACGATAGGGATGTCTATGAATTTACAACCTACTTATGACTATGTAACTGCTTTGACTTTTAATGCTATCTATTTCAATGTAACTAAACATTTTGTGTGCTGTGACGTATGTAAATATCTATGCTTTTGCTGTGGTAGAGTAGAAAAAAAGGAAAAGAGTTGCAGATTCAAAACGCCCTTTCGGCCTTTATGAGATCAGCACCACATAGGCTGCGACCTATTTTCTGGTTGCTGAAACAAATGATCGGAGAAAAGAATCATGGTCGGTTGCTTTTCACGCTTTCAGGCGTTGGATGGGGCCTCAAAGACCCTTTCCGTAACCTAAGAATCCGAAATGATTTATACAGGACCAGGTCGGGCCTGTCTCCTCGTCGCCATGACATGTATTAACCAAAGTAGTGCATATTACGAGAAAGTGTATCTTTTTGCAATGTTAATATGAATAAACAGAGCTGCACTTAAACTTTATTGTATTTTCTTTTTATGTTGTGTCATGTGTCATTCAATAGGGCCCTTTATGATCCGAATCCATCATATATCCCCATCCTCGATTGTCCGTCATCAGTCAAACGTTGATTCGTTGCCTAGCAATATCACCTCAACATGTGCTATCACCCCAAACTTACCTTAGTCGTTGCTGTAAGTAGGCCTCTTGCCTAGGTACACTACCTTTATCACCAGTCACAACAATGTTTAGATGTTGCCTAGCAACAGCCCTCCATCCCACCCCCAAACAGTCATACTCGCGATCTTGACCTTCAAGCATACCTTGCCCCTTGACAATCACTTTGAACTTGACCGTGCCCTTTCGACATTGACCTTCACTTCGATGAATCAAAGGTTAGTGATAAAGATGACCGTGACCTTGACCGTTGCCTAGCAACGATGGCGTCATCCCCATGCTGGCTTCTGATTAGTTCATTGCTAGAAAGCTGGCTTTAACTACTTACATTACCATTTCATCCAATGGTAGTGGTACGTTTTATCTAGTAACTTTCTGATCATTTTGTAATTTGCTCATTTTTTATTGAGGTGCAAGTTCTATTGCAAACGAAAGCTCAAAATAACGACTGCTTAGATTCTGCTAACAAGCCTAGTAAATGCCATTTCCGGCTGTCTGAGGAGTCGCGATTTTTCAAAATTTTCTGTACGCTCCGCGCCAACCGATGGTGGCACTCCGCTTAGATAGTCCTAGGGGCAGGATTACATATTTCGGGCAGAGGATCACGCCTAACCTCCCACCCCCCAAGACCCGCTTCTCTAAGTTCAGCCCACCCTGTTCGAAATGTCTGGATCCGCGCCTGCGCATCATGTGTGACTATGGCTCATTGACCACCTTGGACCTACCTGACCTCTGCCCTCATCATGGTTTGAGCTGAGGCTAAAACAAAACAGATTGGAAACGCCCTAGACTGCAAAATAACTTAGTCTACTTCTATTATTCTAAAGCATAAGCGTCTCATTGTAGACTTTCTTGTCTATCGCACATAATTTCCAGTGTGTAAGCAGGTTAGAGAAACTTTGGCATCACTGACAAACGGCAAACGCTCTAGATTGCTGGGAAGTGCGCTCGAAAACCGTGGCAAATTTTTCAACGCAGTCTATCATGCGTGGGCGCCAAATATGGTGGGCGCAGAGACATTAAACTAGAATCAGCTAGGGTTCATTTGAGCTAAAGCAATGGGCCCTTTGATCATCCACTTGTTTATCATATTAACAAACGTAAAACCATTGTGGCCACTGCATCCTTCGGAAATTTACATTAGAACCAGTTCAGTCATTGTACAAGAAAATGCCGGGTGTGCAAAAGAAAGCAAATGTGCATAGGTCTATAGCCTACCTCGTGAACATGGAAGGCTCTCGAACCAATGATATTGCATGCCTTCGATGGGCCCGGAAGATGGAGGTGTTGGAATAATGACGTAATATCATGCTTAGAAACCTAATATTCATATGGAATATGAAGAAGTCATAAGTTACGGGCGAACCACCCCTAGTTCACGAAGGGGGTTCGATGTCAAAGGGAGGTTCGATTTCAAAAACGAACCCATTGACGAACCACTCGACCCCCCCCCCCCGCGTACGGCCTGTTAGCTTGGCCAAATGTATGCATGTTGACTAGGTAGCCTACTCCCGGCCCTGACGTTCCACCATCATGGAAGCTAAACCCTGTCCGGTCAATCCTGGCTGCAGTGGCGTAGTCAGGTATTTTTTGTGGGGGGCAAAAGCAAAACATTTCCGACAGATTATTATCTTTTTTTTTTTTTTTTTTTTTTTTTTTTTTTTGCTTTCCGGGCAATTTGGGACCGACTTTTGATTTTCACGTTGACATTTCGATGTGTAATTCTGTTTAAAAACATAACAAGTGTTGGAAGTGTTTCAAATGAATTGATTTTAATTTATTTCCGACAGAGACTAGAAATTTCCGACAGAGGCCTCCGGAGGCTTTGTGGGGGGGGGGGCGACCGCCCCCTGCCCCCCTCTAGCTACGCCACTGCCTGGCTTCATTAGACCCCATCTAGTCTACGCTTCGAGCCTTTGGCGTTCACATGAGGTTCGAAGCTTTCCACCTCAAAGTGTGCCTTGCCCCCAGTTCCCCTTCCCCCTGTCTGCTAATGTAATACATGTGAACTTTTGGAAAGTGTGAACTGGGTTAAGTATGTCTTAGGACATCGTTCCCAATGCATCTAGGCCAATGATTTTTAAGTTCTGCCCTAAGGAGGACTACGAAAGAAGCTCTTTAATTTAGAACATGGAATTTGCTGGTAGGTATAGGCCTAGTACTAGTTCCATGTAAGTCCAAAAGAAGTAAGGAGCTACACTCCTGTACATGAAGAAGTTCCATGCCTACACTGTACTAACAAGTGAGGTATATTACAAAATGAAATGAAAAGGTGTCCGGCAGTGATGCATCATTATTTTAATTTTTAAGATACCGTTATATAATATGAATTATTTCATGAGTTGAAAGATTGAACGTTCTATTCAACGAGTCGAAGCCGAGTTGATTCGCCTCGTTGAATAGAATGTTATATCTTTCAACTCATGAAATTATTCATACTATCGCACGAATGAAAACATTCGTTATTTGTTTTATATATAACATCACTTTGATCTAGTCGTTGATTCAGTAAATTTGTGTTTTGGCGGTCACTATGGTTCGTGTTTGTCCGTGTGGTAGCTCCATGGTTTGTGGTTTGCTAGCTACGCGTTTGTTATCTCATCGCTCCGTGAGGAGGATGAGATATGACATAGTCACTTTGCCTGTTAATTGGGCTAAATACGGCAATACCGGCTGAAGTAGCAACGGTTGCCATAGTAACAGTTAATTTTTTCGCTGACATGAAACTTCACACATATAATAATTGTGTTGAGAGCTATCAAAATATGTGGTTGCCATGGCAATCGAGGTCAAAGGTCACGTGATGGAAGGTAAAATGTATTACAATAATGACCATTTCAGGAACATAATCAGAAAGTATATAACATTCTGAACCCAATGCAAAAAACCCCATCTTCATAGCTTATTTGGTTCTCGAGATATCACAATTCTCATCCCATACAGGGGCATTGCCATACCAAACTTGTAGCAAGTCTATTATGATGTCACAGGCTCACTTGATTTTCAAAAGTTATGTATTTCTTTATAATTAAATTCAATTTTTTTCAAAGGTCCAGCTACCATTCAAAAGATCATTCAGAAATGCAGAGAGCGAGTCCTGTAACTTTGAAATCTGATACCAACAAGAACATGCTAACACTGTGTGAAGAGAAACAATGAAACAAAATACAGAGAAAAACAATAGCATCTCAATTACAAAGTGAGCCTGAAAGGTCAAAATCAACTTGCTACAAGTCAGTTTGTTTGGAAAATGGCAACTCCAATGTAAATGATAAGAATGGCGACATCTCAAGAACCGAATAAGCTATGAAGATGGGGTTTTTTGCACTGTGTTGAGAATTTTGTTTACTTTTCAATTATGTTACTGAAATGGTTACTTTTGTCATCCCCTTTAGCGAAAATCTTTGCCATGAACTCCTTGTGGGCTGGACCGATTCTGTTAAAACTTGGTGCACAGGTGCCCCAGTGTAGGAACTTATGTCTCGCAGACACCCGGAAGTAAAGGTCAAAGTTCAGAGGTCAGAGGTCAATTTTGTGAAAAATCACTTTTTTTAGTATAATTCCAAAAGGAAACATCCCACTTACATGAAACGTCACCAATATAATACACGTGTCTAGTACTACCAAAATATGGGGTTGTCATGGCAACCAAGGTCAAAGGTACATTTTCTTGTTTTGAATACTGCTACTGTACGGCTGGACCGACTCTCTTCAAACTTGGTGGGAAGGTACCCAAGGGTGGAAAAATGCGTCTCTCTCACCCCGGAAGTGAGGGTCAAAGGTCAGAGGTCTGAAGTCAAATTGTGTAGAAATCTTTCTTTTGGTATAATTTCAGAAAAAAAAAACATTGCACGTACATGAAACTTCACACGTATGATAGGGATGACAAGTTCTACCAAAATATGTGGTTGCCATGGCAACTGAGGACAAAGGTCACGTAACAGAAGGTCAAATGTACATTACACTTGTTTTGACAACCGCTGCTAGTCGGCTGAAATGATTTTCTCTAAACTTGGTGGGAGGTTACCCCAGGGTGGGAAATTGTGTCTCTCAAACCCCGAAAGTAAAGGCCAAAGGTCAGAGGTCAGATTTAAAGGTCAGGGGTCAAAGGTTAAAGTGCGCAAAAAACATTTTCTGGCTATAGTTTCCAAGAGGAAACATTGCACTGACAGGAAACTTGAAAATGTATAATAAGAACGACAAGTTCTACTGTAATATTTTGTTACCATGGCAACCTAGATTAAAGTTCACATGACAGAGGATCAAAGGTATAACAATTTAGGTTTCAAACTGTTTCTAGTTGGCTGGACTGATTTTCTTCAAACTTGGTGAAGAGGTGTCCCAAAGTGGGAAATTATGTGTCACGATAGAACCCAGGAGCATTGGTCAAAGATATTTCCATATGTATGATGTTCATTAGTGATGTGAGTCGATATTTGTTAAGTTGTGTTACTTAAGGTATTGCAATAAAGATATTTAACTTCTACCGACATTGTTATGGAAATTAGTGACTCCTCGAGAAGCAAATATCGTTGCTTAGAAAACGAAAGCACTAATTGCTTCCCACAGGCGCCCCTTACGTTGTATAGTATACCATATACTATGTATTATATAGACGGAAAGGTATGTCACAAATCTCCTAGCTCGAACAAACAACTTAAGTTTCTTTCATAATTACTGCACTTTTCTCGCCAAATTTGTCTATATCGAGACTTTTGGTCATAAGGTACCTCAAGGCAGTTCTTTTTCTCGAATAATTTCACGTGGCGTTGTCTGAAGGACGAAATTTCGATGGAGTAACAGTCTGAGGATGGTAGCTGCTGATAGGAGAACAATCAGCACTTCCACACTATTTAATAAATACTCCTAAAATATTCTCTAAAGTTCTCTTAAAGGGGATATGCAGTCACCCCAACTTGAAGTAGTGTAGTAGACTGTCCTGTTTCATGATTGGCTCTTGAGAGTCCTGTGACAATATTTTTTGTCCTCAAACGTGAAATTTACTAGAAGTAACTGATTGGTTTACCTTGAATATGCAATATTGAAGTCCTAAAATATTGTGAAAGATACTTTGCAGAGAAATAAGAAGAAAATTGTGAGATTTAGCTGTTGCTTCAAAATAAGTTTGGGACGACTGCTCTTGACCTTTAACTTTCAAGATTTCTTCTAAAATTTGTTAACTATGGACAGGCGCTTAGCGAAGGGGGGGGGGGACAAGAGCCCTCTCCCTGAGGATACTTTTCTTTCTTAGTATTTCTATTACTCATATCACTAAAAAGTATGAAATATGCGATTGTTTCAGCGCTCTTCGTGCGCACCGGCCCATTCTGACTTCTCTGAGATCTCTCATTCTTAAAACTATTGCTCCAAGGCCCCAGGAAACCCTTAAAATACTCCGCTCTCCCCTATTTCCCCAAGTCCTCAGCATTATCGACCCCATCTTACTGTTAGTCACATGGAGTTAGAATATAGTTGAAAAAAGTCAAATTTGTGATTTTTGTGGTATGTTTATCGCCCATCTTAAGTCATTTGAAGTTAAAGCTAAAATGCATCATTTTGATGCCTACAATTTCGTAAATACCCCAGAGCTTCCAGGATCTTCGTCCCTGCCCCTGGGCTCTGCCGCCCTGGAGAGCTGGTCCCTGGACTCCACGCCGTTAGGGGGAGCGCGAAGCGCTCCCGCGGCCCCTTCAGCACCGTTTGACAGTCCATGCGCATGTGCATGCGCGCCAACGCGTGATAGCGCCAGTTAACGCATAAGAGGCCGAAAAGGCCTTAAAGGCACGTCACTGGCGTAGGCGGATTAGCATGCACATATTGCCTCAGCGATACGTGATTATTTCCACTTCTGGATACACCGGTACATTTCTTGGGTAGCGGAATCCACTTGAGTTAGCTAATCTACATTATGTGACCCCAGGTTGGCTTCAGTTTCAAGGCATATTCCACACTGATGTGCGTCCTCCAGTTTATATAGAGATTCTTCACTGACGTCACAAATACATGTGAAGCTAGGATAAAATTTTTAGGGGGGCCTAGGTATCAAATGGGAGGGTCACGGTATCGATGGCCGTTCTTAATTCTTACACATTTTATCAGGACATGCACAATTTTTTTTGGGGGGGGGGGCTGGCAAACAACTGGGGGCCCAGCCCCCCCCCCTCCCGGCCTTAACTACGCACCTGCTACAAGACAAGTTTGAACAATGATGGTATCTTTTTAGAGCCACAAAATTGATCTTCCATCTTCACAAAATTGGTACTCAAGTGCCTCAGTAGTACACAGAAAAATTATACTGACACATGAAAAGGGAATATTGAATAGAGGAAGCCTAAATATTGAGATTTATTCATTTTTAGTAAAAAAATATGGGTAAAAGGACTCGGGCAATTGAGCAGTAATTCTCTGACTACTGCGTCACAAGATTATCCCATCTTCATGATCAATGGGCAGATCAGTAGTAAAGAGAAAGAATTTCGACTCGCAAATCAGAATAGGCATAAAATTACGGAAACCCAAATTTTATTTCATTTTTTTCTTTTCTTTTTTTCTTTGTCCCCCGACTCTCTGGCGAAGAGCCAGGTACAAAAACCAAACAATACCCCCGAAGGAGTTCTGCTCCCTGAAGGAGTAACAACGTCCGCAATGGACAAACTTTGACATATAAACTGTACCAGGGATGCAAATGAGACCTACTTGCTCCTGTTCCTCTTATTAGCAGGGGACATAGCCACAAACCCAGGGCCTACACAAGCAAATAAATCTGTGTACCCGTGTGGCTTATGTGAAAATCCAGTGACCTGGTCAACAAATGGAGTATGTTGCGATGAATGTAGCCTATGGCATCACCGCTCTTGTATTGAAATGTCTATTGCTGACTATAATCTGCTTCATAGAAGCAATGTCCAGTGGTTATGTTATAAATGTAACAACATTAATGTTGACAGCTTCACCTACCACAGTTTTGAATTGAAGAGTTCAAATTCTTTTAGTGTTTTGAGTGACTTAAATCAGGATTGTAACCTTACTCTCCCACCTTTTGATGAATCTGCTAGCCATCTACCTCAGCATACAAGTACACCCAAGTCACATCACACAACATCAAAAAATAGTACCGATAACTGTAGTGAAGGCCCAATAGGCCTTTGTCTACCTCAAAAATCAAATTTAAGATTGATGACTGTTAATTGTAGGAGTATTGTAGATAAAACTGCTGAATTTGCTACTGTAGTTCAGTACATTAAACCCGATATCATTGTCGGAACGGAATCATGGCTTAAAGGCGTAAAGCCTGGATCCCCACCATCCCAAAATTGTATAAATTCCTGCAAAATCTTTCCCCCTAGTTTTAAGGCTTTTAGGAATGACCGTACTTCAGTGGGTGGGGCGTCTTTGTTGCCACTGAGTCTAGAATTCCTTCTTGTGAGCAGCCTGATCTCACCTCAGATTGTGAGATTGAATGGGCAAAGATCAAGTTACAAAATCAAAAAGACTTGTACATAGGTGCATTTTATATGCCACATCGCTCATTGCGTGACATACAGAGCTTGCACTCACTGACTAAATTATCTAATGGTCACTTTAAACATATTATATTATCGGGTGACTTTAATTGCCCCGACATTGATTGGGAAAATAGTTGTATCAAAGCAAATGCACAACACAGAGAAGTTCAGCAAGCTCTGCTGAACCTAGCTTGCGATCATCATCTTGAGCAAGTTCATAACCTGCCCACTAGGGGTACAAGTAGGCTGGACCTTGTTTTTACCAATGTCCCATCACTTATTAAGTCATCCACTAATGTCCCCGGTATTTCGGATCATGATATCCTAGTTACAGATTCTACCATAAGGCCTACATACATGAAGCAAAAACGTAGAAAAGTTTTTGCCTATTCTAAAGCAAACTGGGCGGATATAAAGCTTGATGCAATTTCCATCAGTGCTAACATCACCAGATTGTATAATGAGAATGCTGATGTTATGAAGTTATGGGACACATTCAAAACTGCTATTTGGAAATCTGTGGAAAAACATGTTCCTTCCAAGACTAGCAAGCCAAAGTACCACCTTCCATGGCTGGATCGGAATATCAAAAGATTGTTAAGGCAAAAACAAAGGCTCTACAACAAAGCTAAAAAACAAATGACTGGTCATTGTACAGAGCCCACCAGAAATGTTGTAAGGCTAGTATCAAAAGGGCCGAGCAGAATCATATTAACAATATTATTATCGATGGCATAAAAAATAAAAACAATAAGCCTTTTTGGACCTATATCAAATCTAAGAAAAATGACAACATGGGAACATCACCTCTTAAACAGAACGGAGATCTAATCTGTGATGCTACCAGAAAGGCTGACATTCTACTAAACCAATTTAAATCGGTCTTTACCCCAAAGACAGACTTAGGTGATTCTCTGCCCGGTTCCATGAAACAAACATCCCGTCTACCCCCACTTGTTATTACGAGTGATGGAGTTGCCAACTTGCTCAATGGAATTAACATCTCAAAAGCAAGTGGCCCTGACAATCTGCCAAATATCTATCTAAAGACGTGTGCTCAACAACTGGCACCAGCTCTTGCATTAATTTTTACCAAATCTGTAACCTCGGGGCAACTCCCAGAGGATTGGAGAAATGCAAATGTAGTTCCCATCTTCAAAAAAGGTAATGTCCACCTGGCTGAAAATTATCGTCCAGTTTCTCTCACTTCAGTTACCTCTAAACTGCTGGAGCACATTATTTGCAAACATTTACTGGATCACTTAGATCGGAATAATATTCTTACCCACTTAAATCATGGCTTTCGGAAAGGTTTCTCTTGCGAGACCCAATTAATGGTCACCATGGATGATCTATTCAAACAGTATGACAAAAATGTACAATCTGATATTATCATACTGGATTTCTCCAAAGCCTTCGACACTGTACCACATAATAAATTGTTATACAAACTCCAAACCTATGGTATTGATAGAAATGTGTTGAAATGGATAACATCTTTCCTTACCAAACGTAAAATGCGTGTTGTCGTCGATGGTGAAACCTCGGAGTATGCTTCTGTTGAGTCAGGAGTCCCACAAGGGACAGTTCTTGGGCCACTTCTATTCTTGTGCTACATAAACGACTTACCTGACTGCGTCTCCTCCCAAGTGAGACTATTTGCTGATGATTGCCTCCTTTATAGACCCATAAAAGACCAAAGCGATCACATTGCCCTGCAGAAAGACCTGCAAAATCTAACTTTGTGGGCAAATACATGGGGTATGAGCTTTAACCCAAAGAAATGCTACCTATTGAGGAGTCGATCTAAATCTTCTTTTTTCTATACCATTAAAGACAGCATACTTCAACAAGTTAAGAACAGCCCCTATCTGGGTGTCACCATTTCGGACGACTTTAAATGGTCAACGCATGTAAATAAAATTACCGCTAAAGCAGGTGCTATGCTAGGTCTTTTAAAAAGAAATCTTAAACGCTGCCCAATGGAATGCAAAAAAAAAAAAAAACTGGGATATATATCCCTAGTTCGCAGCAACCTAGAGTATGCTGCCTCCATTTGGGACCCTTACCAACAAGGGGATATAGACCGTCTGGAAAAAGTCCAATGCAGAGCTGCCAGATTCATTAGTGGTAATTAGACATACAGAGAGGAAGGCTTTATGACTGACCTCCTTAAGCAATTGGAACTTCCCCTACTATAAGAATCGTAGGAAAGTGGACAGGTTATGTTATATGTATAGAATTTTGAATAACCAGCTACCAGCTGTCCCACGTGACCACTACCTTACAGATCTTCCAGCAAAAAGAAGGGTCAAACCTAAGCAATACAAAGATTCCACTTTTTTAACATAATTGAAAATCAGACTAGTAATAACAATAAAGCCCTTAAATACATTAATTCTAGAACCCCTCAGTATAGGGCTTCTTTCTTCCCATCGACCATACTTGACTGGAATAAGCTAACTGATGAGGAAACTAACGCACAGACCCTGAACATATTCAGGTGTCGTCTGACATTTTGCTAAAGCTCCCTCTCTCTCATTCCGTTTGCGTTTATACCCTGTGGGTTCCTGCGACGTACTGATGATGATGATGATGATGATGATGATGATGATGATGACGATGACGATGACGATGACGATGACGATGACGATGACGATGACGATGACGATGACGATGACGATGACGATGACGATGACGATGACGATGACGATGACGATGACGATGACGATGACGATGACGATGACGATGACGATGACGATGACGATGACGATGACGATGACGACGACGACGATGTTGATGATGATCATGATGATGATCATGATGATGATGATCATGATGATGATGATGATGATGATGATGATGATGATGATGATCATGATGATCATGATGATCATGATGATCATGATGACTTAACTGATCCACCCGACAGTGGTCCCGTTCTAGACTGGCTGAATAGAACAGGTCCCACCTGGGAGCTCCGCCGTCGTGATCACGGATACTCCTGCGCCAGTAAGTACACAAATTCTGCGATTTGTTCACTTTTCCTTGCATAAATGGGTTTAGGGGCATTTTGAGCCGTAATATCGCTATATATATATATATAGTTATAGTTATAGTTATAGTTATAATTATAGTTATAGTTATCATCCAAGATAATGTTCTCATCTTCATGATATGGGCAGTCTAGTGCCTTGTTAGTACACAGAAGGAATTTTTACTCTCAAATGCTCAAATGCGCATGGGCGTAAAATTACGGACACCCAGATTGTGCGATAAATGACTTTTCCTTGAAAATATGGGTTTAGGACCAGATTGCCGTGATGATAGTACCGAATCACCCATGGCCAGTGGCGGATTTAGGCGGGGGCGCACCCGGCGCCCCCCTAAAATTTTCCAAAGTTTATTTTTGCTTTCACTAAATAGATCATTTAGCCTACTTGTTTCTACATAATGTTGTATTATCTTATAATTTTCAAACTATGTAATTACAATTGTTACAAACTAATAGCAATTTAGAGCACACAGTTTCAAGTTTTCCGATAAAATGTCAATAGAGTGATATCGAAGGTCTCAACCCTATTTCGGACCACGCTTTATGTAGAACACTAAACTTTTTCTTACAATCCATCTGCTATTTGGGCTCATCAGATGTGGAGTTTTTCATGAACTAGAGAGTATTTTATATAAATTTATTTGGTCACACAGACCAGACAATTAGGGGAAACTTTCTGTTTTAATATGTGCAAAATGTGAAGGTGGTTTAGGAATGGTCGAATTATGCTCTTTTGCTTATAGCTTAAAGTGTAAATGAGGGAAAAATTATTTTCAGGATGCCTTTGCTTTTTGGAAATTTTTGTTTGATAGTAAGCTGAAGAAATATGGCGGAATATATGTGTTTTAATGTAACCTTTCCAATAAATATTTTATCATTGAAAACAAGTATTTATGATGTCTGTTGCACTTGATCTTATTTTACGCCCTCCGGATGTGTATGCTAATCAATATATTTTGAATAATTGTTATTAAAATTGACAATAAACTTATCTATGCCAGAGCTCTCATGGTCACTAAAACTTACAAAGTATTTTTTTTAATAAGAGAGTCGACTGAGTGCTTAATTAGAATGATTTCTGCCATAAATGTAATTTTACTAGTATTTTTCCTTTTACATTGTATTATGGAAAAAGTCTGCTATCCCGAGGGAGTGGAGACTGAATCTACATGCCACTAATGAAATCAATGATAACGCAAAGCGTTTAACAATGTTTATCTCCCATGCACATGACAATAAAGTGGTATATTTCATCAAGCAAAAGACTTTAAAAGCTACTGCTATCTCAAATATGAATCTTACAGCAGTGCATCGTATTCTTGGTCAGATATTTTCACCATCGTCTTTGAAGCTGTTGGAGACCCCAAAATTCAATTCTTTCAGTTTTTTTTTTTTTGTACGTTCATAGAATTATAGGTTGTAACGAATTTTTATTCAAAATTAAAAAGGAAAGATTCTCCTCTCTGTACCTTGTGTGAGGATCCCCCTTATCTTTAGACCACTTTTTCCGGACCTATAACATTACGACATATTTTTGGAAAGATATTTCATCAAAAGTGTTTAAAGAGTGATCTTAGCTTAAATCAAGATCAAGTAAATTTTGGTTTAGTTCATGAAGCAAGTTTTTGCAATTTTCTCACTTTTAATTGAAGGGAACATTTTTTGGCAGACAAAAAGCTCAAAGTAACGACTGCTTAGGTTCTACTTACAAGCCTGGGAAATGCCATTTCCGGCTATCTGAGGGGTCGCGATTTTTCAAAATTTTCTGTACGCTCTGCGCCAAAGTGATGGTGGCGCTCCGCTTAGATATTCGTTCGGGCAGATGATCGACCGTCAGCGCCCCCCCCCCCCCTAACGACAAATCCTAGATCCGCTCCTCATGGCATGTGACCACAAATCCTCCAATCAATTGTAGAGAAATTAGTAAGGCGCTATTTAAAAACCTCTAATGGCAATTCCATAAAATATATTAGCGTGGGTTTAATTATGCGTTACAATCTGCTTCTCGCTGCAGGCTTGCTCAGGCGGCGCGATTTTTTCCCACGAGGTTATGGGCAAATCATGCCAATGGACCAATCAGCTTCTTGGAAATAGGCCACACCCCTAATTCCAAAATGACAGCTTTCCGACCCTTTATTGTAATTCTGACACCGGATTATGAAAGAACAGGCCAAATGACCTCAGGCTACGTAACCCTAACCACGATTTTGAAACAAATTTGAAACAAATTTGAAAAAATTTGAAAATCAAATTTGCCCATAACCCCGTGGGAAAAAAAAATTAGGCGTCCAGGCCAGGGATTCAGAATGCTGCCCCACACATTTGTACAGGCACTATGCATACACTTGTAGGTACTCGGGTACTCACTACTCTGTACTATACTGTAATGTAAACCCACAGAAATATATACCCAAACATGGCTTCCGAGGAACCAGCAGACGGTGTAATCATCAACGATGTTGACAAGTGGATTGAAGAAAACAAGAAGTTTTTCCTTCCACCAGTGTGTAATAAAATGATGTAAGGCGGTGATTTCAACTTGAAACAGTCCTAAGACTTGTTAGACTTGTTACTGTTAGCCGGGATGTTAGCCTAAGCACAGGCAGTCTACCAGTACCACAGTGTTTGTTTGATTCGTTTATCACTTCACGTAACCTAGCCTAATCACGTAGGCCTATAGGCTAGGCCTTGGACAATATGCACAAATATAACAAGAATAGGTAGTAAAAGTGTAAGGCTCGAATGGAGAATCCGTGCCCGGAAGTGACGTCCGTGATACGCATAGGTATAGGGTTAGGGTTAGGTATAGGGTTAGGGTTATATACGTTAGTAGGCATACGGATAGGGTACGCATACGCATAGGGATACCGGATAGGGTTACATACATAGTAGGCATACGGATAGCATACGGATAGGGATAGGGTTATACATATGGTACGCATAGAGATAAGGTTAGGGTTATACCCGTAAGGATATACGTATAGAATACGTATACATGTATAATTATAGCCTACGTATACATTTGTAAGTACTTATAATATTTAAAACCGTTTGCCGGCAGCTCGGCTCGCAGCGCTATCAGTTAGGGCATAGGATCGCTATACTGAGATTTATACCGCGTTCGTATTCTTGCAATGTTCCGGGTTCAAATCCCACTGTTGCTTTCTGTTGAACAGCTTGTCTTGTCACGTTACTGTCGGTGCTTTTAGAACTTAACTTGTCACTGATCTTTTGTAAGTTTTAAGTTATAATTTACGCAACTTCCGGTCACAGATTCTCCATTCGCACCAAGTGTAAGTACACGAGGTAAAAAGAAGTGCACAGAAAACCCTTCTGGCCTTGGAAATAAGCTATGCTTAAAAATATATAGTAAGTAGTTCAAAGTTCGAATGGGTTCTAATTTCGAACACCTGATACAAATGCTCATATATTCACCAGTCAAAGCAAAGTGACCATTAAAGTGATAAATACGTAGGAATTAATGTTTTCTGATGAAAGGAAGTTATATCTGAGCAAATTCAACAATATTTACCCATTAATAAAGGTTAAAAATTTGAAGCACTTCAGCTCTTACTGCATACTTGCCAACTCTACCGATTTGGGCGGTAGAATACCCCTTTTGAGAGATTTGAACCGGCTACCGATTTTTTACTCTGATGTACCGATGTTCGGCAAACCTGCCATAGAACTTATTGAAAGTATTATTTAAGTTACACTTTGCTGTTTAAGCGTGCGTGTTGTGCGTAATTCACCCGAAAACAGCTCAGAAAATGTTGATAAAAATACGATTCATCAATCGAGCTTGAGTCTTTGTGCTTGCTAGCCTACTTGAAGAATGATGCATTATTTACCAGCAATATGTGTGTATTTGATTTCTATATGGTTATTCCTACATAATAGTTCATAAAATACATAATAATATGTCTCCTTATGCATACAAAATATCGTATAAAGTATGCACCAAATCATTTATTTTCACATTTAAAAACAAAAAAAGCTACACACCTTGGGAGGGGGACCCCTCCCACGCCCCTCACCCTCGAGCGCAAGCGCGCTCGCTGCTCGGTCGCTTCGCTCGCTCGCAAAATCTACCGCTTTGCCACTTTCAAATGTTGGCAAGTATGTTACTATACGTGTTCGAAATTCGAACCTACCACCATACAATATGTTGAAGCCTATAAAAGTAATAATATAACCTAACGTTAGTAAGTGACCTAGGCCTAGCCTAAATTTGTACCTGGTTTACCAACCACTTCAACTAGGCCTACGCCTAACAGTTAGGCCTATTCTTAGAATGGCACACAATCCCTAGTGGTCCTGTGCTGCGGTTAATGGGGCAGATAACATTTGGCCTAATTGAATGTCCCCAGTCTTCTTGAAAAGAGGTCCTGTGATCCTTTTGAACTATAAAATGGTCTTGACCATAAAGTGGGCATGACACGGCCGAAATAACTTTTGTGTAGGCCTATTGCAAGATTGGACACAGTATTGTATAAATAGCCTACCATCTCACACACAGTTAATACCGGTGCAATTTGGGCACGAATGGAATTTGAAGAAAAACGCCCAAAAATCCAATTTCAAAAAATGCCGCAACTGGTCAACTGACTTTTATGACGCAATTGACAGCACAAACACTGCACTATATGAACGCTTATCTAGATGTGGAACTAATGTAATGCTCTGGTAAAGTTACAGTATCTTAGCAACTTCATGGAAAGGCTTACAGCACAATACAGAACACAAAGCCATGTTGAGGTCAATATTGGCCAATATGCACCCATGCATATGCGAGGGTATTTTAGCTTCCCCTCAAAAGCCTCAGTTCTGTCTTTGTGGAAAAGGAACAGCTATGCACATGTATGGACAGGCCATAACAAGCGCACGTATACTCTGTGTACTCTTCAGTGACGGTGTTATTGCGAATGGTAAGCAGTCACTGTGCAATGACGCGTCATTCACAATGTGGTCACTACCACTGGTAACGCGCGCTGCTCTGGTGTCATAGTACAGATGTTTGCAATGATGTACCTGCTATCGCGTGTTAGCATGCACATGATATGGTGTGTGGAACAATGTGTGAATTACCTTGTACAGTAGTGCTACTGACCGTTCCGCCAATGACGTCACGTCTTGAGATGTGCTCACATAAGTTTTTTACGCTTTCGGATTTCAGATGGGCTGAGCCTGACCATATAGGGGAATTGACATGGACGTATTCCGGTTTATATATATGTAGTTTAGTATGGAACACATTTGTTTTATTTTAAGCTCAACCCAAAGAGTATGTAATGTGAAACTTACTTTGGCTGTGTCATGCCCACTTTAAAAGCAGTAGGCAGTCGCTCCATTAAGAGTTAGTATGCCCTGCTACTCTAGTTGATGAATGGCGTATTTTGATCATGTGACAAACTTTTTGTTTGTGAAGTGTGAAATTCAAGGAGAATTTCTCCTTGCTTTACCTATTGTTTGTAATAGTTATGTTCAAAATGTCTTCAGAGGTGCTTGCAGTGCCATAAGAGGAGATTTGCAGTGGGTTTGCTGATTTTTCAAAGCAAATTTTGGGGTGACTGCCTACTGGTTTTAACAGCACTTCTGGCTGCAGAGAGTTCCAGTCATCAATGACAAGCTGAGAAAAGTAACTTAGTAGCCTAACTTTGCAGCATAAGTTAAAGTTCAGCTTAACGAATGAGGGTCAGGAAGCCAATTGGCTCATCGAGGACCCTATACCACCCAATACCAGAATGAGATCCTTACCAGTGTAAGGTTAAGTCACTGCTTAAGAATAGTCATCTGACTCATCTCATGCCCCCTTGTGATCATATGGGAATTCTGATGACTTTTCAGTCGGGACAGAGCATCAGTAGGGATTCTGTCGAAACTTCTCATAATTTTAATAACTTCAAGCAGGTCAGCCCTGTGCCTTCTCGTTTCTAAAGGCAGTAAATTAGTACATTTAAGTCCAACTGAATAATCCTTATCACTGGGGTTGGCATTGTTTTGTTATCCTCCACTGTATGCCTTCAATTAAATTGACATCTTGTTGAAGATAGGGCCTCTATATCTTGGAGCAGTAATCAAGGTAAGATATCACCAGACTTTTATAGCCTAGAGTCGTAAACATTTGGCTTGATTTTTTTTCTTCATAACACCTTTTAATGAGCCCTGCAACCTGGTTTGCTGTTCCAGCAGCTTTAGCTACATGGTCATGGACACAAAGGGACTTATCAATAATTACATCAAGGCCCTTTCCTTTTGACACTTCAGTAAAGTTTACATTGTTGATAAAATAGTCATAATTTGGATTCCCTCATCTAATGTGCATTTCTTTATGTTTTGATGAACTGAATAACCTTTGCCGGTCCTTGCTCCAAGCCACTAAATTGCATTTAAGTTGTTCTGTAGGCAAGCTGCTGTCTCCGTGTACTAACTTTTCTGTAAATTATGTTTGTGTCATCAGCAAATCTTAAAATTTTGCAAACACCCCCTTTCAATATCATTTATGTAAATAATAAACAGTGTTGGTCCTAGAACTGATCCTTGTGGCACACCACTAGTTACAGGACACCAGCTTGAAGAAACCCCATTACTTACCACTCTCCGTTTCCTATCAAACAGCCAAGCGCTAATCCCATTCTGTGAGCAGATGATGTAACATTCATACACTAACATTAACCTGTCATGTAATATCAAACTGGCTTATCCCAAATGCAAACACAGCTGTGTGTGATGTAATCATATTAAATTTTTTGTCACACATACATTGGATTGTTTGAAATGTTTCAGGTTAATATAGCACTACTATTAGGAAATACTCATGTATATACTTCATTGGCTTTTATTAATACCAGGCATAACAGGGGCCAAATGAAGGCTTTCTTTGTTGGTGGACCCAACCAGAGGAAAGATTATCACATTGAAGAAGGAGAAGAGGTATTTCTTTCATTTTCTTTGATGGAACTTGTAGATAATTTTTTGTAGAGAATCTCATTTTTTTGCATGTGGTTGTAAAGATCAAACTGAGTTGAGTTGGTTTAGTTGATCTGGACCATAGAAAAATAGTAGTAACAAATTACCTCTATTCCTCCCTCTTATATCCCAATGGCATGTTGATTCTCAATGGATTTGATTGCTTGGATAACATTCTTGATAGTGAGCTACTTGAAGAATTTTGTAACCATTGACTTCATATTGCAGCTAACCCTCTGTCTGCAGGAATGGGCTGGTGTCACTAGATGGAAGGTTCACTTAATCAACATCCTGACTCTAACCCTTTTCTTAACCCTGACCCTTATCCCAACAGAAACCCTAATCCTACCCCAGGCTAATTCTTATCCTAATCCTAAACCTAGTTCTGAATCCAACCCAAATTCTAACCCTTACACATCCTGCAGTAGACTTTTGGTCAAGCGGGTCTTGGGTCAAACAAATCTTCGGTCAGTGAACTACAATCTAGTGAATCTTCAGTCCAGCTGGATACCCCTGCAGGAATGTGTTTGTTTTGAACTTGTTCTAGTATTGATGCAAGGTCAGATGTGGTAAATACATGTTTTGGGTAGGACTCACGTAGTTGTTGTTCTTTTAATGAGAAATAAGAGATGGATTAACAAAAATGATGAATGGCTTACTGTACCACATCACCCATAAAACCGCAAGGATTTTACTTGAAGGGCACATGCAGTCACCCCAATTTTAATTAGCATACCCTGGTATATTAATTCATGTATGGCCCTTTTACACATGTGGCAATATTTTAGTAACTGAATCTTTAAATTTATGCAGAGTAAATCATGAGTGTACTTTTAATATGCATTTTCTCATATGAAACATTGTGTAAGTTACTTGTCTGGAAGAAGTAAGGTGATGTCAGACATTGAGCTGACATTTTAATGTGAGGCCTGGGTTAAAGTATATTCCCTTCAAACATTGAAAATGTCAGCTGCCAGAGTATGAATGCACACAGTTTATTTTCAACATTGTAGGCAGGGGGAGTGTTGCTATACTGTAGCCAGTGGCAGTTGACTGTATCCAGTACTCACTGTTGCCAGCCACCCTTTAAAGGAACTTACAGTTACCATCCATTACATACCTGCACATACCTGCATGACCAGCTCTTTGGTTCATGCTATAATGCAAGCTGATATGACAAATCCACAATTTTACTAAGGATGTTTTGTCCTTTTACCCAGTAGCCCATATTCTAAAAGTGCATCTTTAAATAATTGTATTGTAAAACTCTCAGGGAAGTAACATGCATCCAAAACATTCCAAATACACAGTTTTACATCTGAACACTACTGCATCTGGTTTTTGTGGAAGCCCCTTCCCCTTGTACCCTCCTCCCAAGACAAATATTGCTTATTAGTATCTGCTAAAAAATATCAACCACCACAGCTCCACTCACAACTTGTTTTAACCCTAGCTAGGGATAGCCCTAATAGGCAGCCTTCTAAAGATGTGCTGTGTTGAGATGTATGGTACTATGCTATACTGTACTCTGCTGCAATACTGTATCATACTGTGGATAACCATCATCAACAATGGTTTACAATTTTCTTTTCTTTCACAGCTCTTTTACATGTTGAAAGGTGACATGTGTCTTAAAGTGGTTGAACAAGGCAAGCATAAGGACATCCCAATCAAGGAAGGAGAGGTACGATGGTGCATAAATATTTGCACTTACTGTCAAATGTGTGTATCGAAATTTAAGTGCCTACCAGTATTATGAACATCTTATGAGGTATTTTGATTGGGCTGGGTCTATGTATGTATCTATCTATCTGTTAATAGTTTGTTTGAAAATCTCATATGATGTGATGAAACTTGACACGATGATTGTTAGACTGTGGGTTGTCAAGAGTGCGCTGGAATAAAGGACAAGGTCACCCAGGGGTCATTTAGCATCATGTCTTGAAAATATGCCAAATGCTTCTTGTGCAAGAAGCAATGGCTCTTTTTGAAACTTAGGCATAGAATTCTAGACCTGCTTATTGTTCTGTTCTGATTTAATCATAATCAGTCCAATTTGTGATTGTGTATATAGCAAAAAAATTGTAACCTTGGGATCTCGACCACGTGACCACCTAAATGGTCAAGAAATCTCCTTGCAACATTTTACACTTAGTTGCATGAAACTCAGAACACCCATTGCTGCAGTGGATCAAACCTGTATGGATTTTTAGGTGTATATAAGTATATACCCACAGTGACAAAGACTAAGTTAAAAATCATAAACATGCTACAACCCACTGAAAAAGTGGAAATGGGGATAAAGACCTAATGCTCACAAGTTAGTGTGCATGCACAGTTCATGTAGTAACAATGAACTTATACAGCTGTGATGTATGCTATGACTTTTGTATGCACTGACAGTGTGGCCATGGTTTTGAGGTAAGTAATATACTACGTGTTTGATCAACAGCAGGACTAATTGCAGTATTGCTGTTTGGGATTAAATAGTCCAGAAAAATGCTTCTTGAAAAGAATTTGAGACTGCACATAGTAGTGGTGACATTGTACAAAAAGTTTATTCTTAATTTTTGGTTCCTTGCGTTAGCAAAAGGAACCAGTGCAGTCAGCTTGGCGTGTGTGTGTGTGTGTCTGTGACACTTGCTTGGGTACGCGATAACTCAACAAGGGAAAGTTGGACTAGACTGAAACTTGGGATATAGATCGGCCATACTGAGGTGTGCCCTATCGTTTTTGGTAGAGGTCGAAGGTCATTCAGGGTCACCAGGAGTCAAAAACTAAAAACCTTTTAAACATGATATCTTAATGTAGGAAGCTTGGATAGATTTCATATGTAATATGTGGATGCATTATGGCAGAAAGAATAATCCTGTAATTTTGGGTAGAAGTCAAAGGTCATCTGGGGTCACGAGGTGAAACACTATAAACTTTTTAAACAAGATATATCTCAAGTTAGGAAGCTTGAACAGAGCGCATACTCGTTATGTGGATGTGTTATAGTGTGAAGACGAAATGCAATATGTTTGGTGAAGGTCAAAGGTCATCTGAGCTCACCAGGGGCAAAAAACTGAAAACTTTCTTGACACGATATTTCAAGGTAGGAAGCTCGGATAGATGTCATCATTGGTTATGGTGTGAAGACGAAATACGATATGTTGGGTGAAGGTCAAAGGTTATCTGAGGTCACCAGGGGTCAAACACTGAAAAATTTGTAAATGCAGTATTTTAAGGTAAAAAGGATAGATTTCAAACCGTTTCATTATTGGTTAAGGTCAGAGGTCATCAGGGTCACTGGAGGTCAAACACTGAAAACATAATGTAGTTTAGAAAATCTTGAAAGCAAGATCATGATAGGTTCTGTAGATTTTTTATTTCACATGCTGTTGCATTAAATCAGCTTTTAAGCACCCAGTACCTTAGAATTTGGCCTCTATATTGTTGTGAGTATAGTGCTTCCTTTGGGCTGTGTACAGATTTTGGATCATTTGAAGTTATCAGAGGTTAACAACTGAAATTTGTGGATTTCACTAAACTCACATCATACTGCTTTAATCTGGTCTCTGCCTGTGGAAACAGTGTACGGATCATATGTCTCCTACTGTGCTCAGGGGGGTAGCCTTGTTATCAGTCTATTATTACGCCCTATTAAACTTGTTTGCTGCTTGATTAATTGCGGACTAAACCTTGTTTTCTGTATATAGAGATGGTAAGTAGGGCAAATGGTAGACTGTTTTAAAGTAATGGCAAGTTTTATTTGAGAGCAGGTAAAAGTTTGCTTTGTCTTTTTTCTGGTCACAAATAAGTAAAGTTAAAGGTGTTTTTTTTTTTTTTTCTCTGAGCACATTGTGTATTGTTAATTGGTGGGTAATGTAGTAAGTTTGATTACAAGTCATTGAGTAGATTATACATGTTGAACTGAGGAAATATTTTCGAAGTATCACCGAGTATTATTCAAGCTGAATTTTAGTAAGGCCTCAAAATTAAATCTTTTAGTTCATGGAGTATTAGTGGTACTAAAATACCTGTTGTAAAGATATCACCCTCCTAGAACAAACATTGGGTTAAAGCTTTTGCACTGTCAGTGCTCTAGTTCGGAGGTCAAGTTACCAGGCTTTCTACCAGCCCTACAATTCCTATAATATCGAGCAAGGAACCACAGTGCCCAATGGTCTCTTGTTTTTTGGCACCAGCTTACTATACTTTTGTTGTTACTATTCCTTTCAGATATTCCTCTTGCGTGGCAGTATGCCCCATTCACCACAAAGAGATGCAGACACGGTTGGATTGGTTCTGGAGAGAGAACGTGACCTTAGCGAAAAAGATGGCCTCAGGTAAAGAACTGTTTCTTGTTGATAGGATAGTCATGGCAGTTGATTGCAGGTAGAATTAAAAAAGAATTTTTAATGGAGGACCCAAAAATTACATTGCAATAAATTATTCCTCCATCACTGTACAACAGTGTTGAGTTTATAACTCATGAGGTACTACAACTTGTTTATGCTAACTGATAGTGTATCCAAGTGTTTGCATGCTGATATCACAAAACCATTACAAGTGGCTCATGATGATATGATTTCTTTTTCATTAATTTAGTGTACTAACTAATTTTATGTTTGTGAATTAAGGGTCAGAAAGCAGATAGGTTCATCAAGGACCCCATACCAAGTTGATTGTGGATGAGCCATGGCAAGATTACATAGCTTTCTTTTTTCAAATAAAGCTCTTGGGTCATTAGAAGGCAGGGGTACACTATCCTGGTGTATACCATCCTCACCCAATACTGCTATCAGGGTTGCCATTGAACATCCCAATCCGAGGAACTACGATGTGTCACCAGTCTTTAGCCACTTATCCAAGTGGTAGGAGGGATGAAGGACCCTTGTCCTGCTTTACTGCTGGACAGCTTTACCAAGCCAATACCTGAAGTGGATGACTTCCTGAGGCTGACAACTTCCTGAACTGGACAACCAGAATCCCTATTTAGGTCACCAAATTTTGGAAATTTTAAGGGGTTTCACACAGTTGCATACCACAGTAGCTGATGCTAAGTTGATTGTGGATATGGTTTTTATAACACTGCTCTCTTAGCAATGATTCCGAGCATCTGTCTTTGTCTAATTCTTTTGATTTTGACGCATAATATCTTACTGTTTTATTACCATACTTGATTTGTAAGAAGTAAGGATCACATGCCATCTTACATCCATTTTTGTCTTGTTTGTTTTTGTTTTGTTTGGTTTTTTTTTTTTATTGTGGATATAATACAGTTTTTTCCTTGCTATTAAGGATTATTTCATTTGAAAACTTTGATCCTATTTTAGCAAACTGATGAATGGGCAAAATCTGTGTTTGGTGTGGTGTAGAATGTGTGCTATTGAGAAACCAAGATTTGTCACTCCTACAAACACAGGTTTTGCCTAAAAGTCACTACTCCAAAACAGAGATGAGTTAACCCTAGGGAGTTATTAAAGATATCTGTAAAGACATTTTCTAAGTGATAAAACCATCTTTTCTAATTGGTAGGTATTACATTGATGGAACAACTGAACCTCTGTATGAGGAGTGGTTTCATTGTACTGATCTTGGCGCTCAGTTGGCACCTGTCATAAAACGCTTCTTTGCCTCTGAGCAGTATAAGACAGGAAAGCCTATTCCAGGTAGGTTGGTTTTGTTGTTCTGCACAGTTATTTACTACAAAATATTGAAGAAAAATGAAAGGGAACTGTAAATGATGTGAACTTTTTTATGTACACCTAATAATGCCATGATTCTGTTGTAAATAGTTGGTTTGGTCTTTCTCATATTTTGATTTCTTCTCAAACCTAAAGCTGTAATGGATTTGAAAGGTTTGGTAGCTAAAAGAAAGAAAATTGGTAAAAGATGATAATAACTCATTCTTGGTTTTGTTTTCCTCTACAGGCACCATACCAGAAAAGTGTTCTGTGACCATAGACACCAAGAACACTCTAGAGGCGCCATTTCTCTTGAAGGATTGGATTGAGAAAAACAGAGATGAGATCAAGAAAAATGGGAAGAAAGCCTTGTTTGGAGATGAGTATCAGTTCAGTGTAAGTACAGGACTACAGATTGGTCTAAGTCAGGGATGTGGCCATGAGGAGGGATGCTGGGCAGCCCTGGCAGCACTAATTAAAATATCTCAATCCTGCCTAGCATTATATTTCCATCTTGCATCAGCAAATCACTATAAAGTGTAGATAAAAGGTTCAAAATTCTACATGCTGAAAAACAGACATTACTTACTATTAAATTCCTCCCCCTAGGATGACAGTCTTTATGCACTTGGTAAATCCTTGTTTCATCAATTTTGTTATGTGACTGCTGGTACTCATTTATACTTTAGAGGTTTACTTTACAGTGTGCATTAAGTTTCGACTTCTTTAATTCTACAATAACTTACATAAAAATTTCCATGTGTATCAAAACAGAAATACAAAGGTAAGTATAGGGACAGATAAGATGTAAAATAAATAAAGATGTCTGAATATTGAGGTATGTCAAAGAGTTTAACAAAGAGTTATAAAATTTCATTCTCAATAGCTCTTTAAGTGTAAGAATTTCTAAAAATTAGAATTTTAAAACCTGGATTGATTGCAGAATTTCCTAACATTTATCATTTGCTATATAGCTCTGAATGTAGTGTACAGTCAAGTATGCGTAGACATATAAGAATCATTAGTCTTATTCACAGCATCCAAGATATGAGGTTTGTAGGCGTAGATCAGTAAAACTTTTGTGCTGAGAGCATAGCACCCCAGGAAGAGGTGCCCAATAACCCCCCCCCTGGATGAGAAATGTGAGCTACCAATATTAAGGTTGTAAGAAATATTTATTGAGATTTGATTTACGTGCATATAAAACGTAAAGTTTTGAACTTTGGTAGAGACTTGTCTGAGGAAAGTGGTATGTCTCAGGCACTCCATCCATATCCCTACATTTATTTGCAAAATATCAGTGATTGTGCGGGTCTGTTTCTTTTCTCATTGGGTATATGGTTTCGCTAGTATTACCAGCAGAATTGTATTTGAAAGGTAGCTGCCACCTTCCCTTGTGGGTTTGTTATCCCTGACAAGTTAGCAATACAATGTGACAGTCACATCAATCTGCATTCTACAGGTGGTGATGTGGGGACCAGGAGAAGAGGAAGAAGGTGGTTGTGAGGCAGCTGAAGTTTGGATGTGGCAGTTGGTGAGTATAACTGCATTTTCTTTTTTTCCTTTTTTTTTTTTAGTTCCTTTTTGCTTTCTGATTGCCACAGATACCTACTCTACTTGAAATGAAATCACATAATTCATGGGATTTACAAATTTTCTATAGTTTGCTGCCCTCTTGGGGAAGGAGATAGGGAGTTGTCATTGAGTTTGTTGCTGTATTTTATTGATTTCTTTTTCCCTAATCGTTTGACATGGTGCCCTCAGTAGGCTTTCAAGTGACTCCTTCTTATCCTACATTCTTTTTTTTCTTTTTGAGTCTTTCTCCCTTTCTCCTACAGTCTTGAAAATTCCACTTTATCCTTCTTTTACCTTGTTTGGCCTACTCTTTTGACTTAACCAAAGAAAGCTTGTAAAATGATATCTTAAACTTAGTGGGGATATATCTATAAGAGTGAAACGATGCTGCCAACGATGCTTATTATTGATGAATTACACTTGCAAAAGCCCTACTTTTGTCTTACTTTTGGTCTTTAAACTCCTACTTTTCTTCTGTTTTATCAAATTTTGACCCTACATCTCTTTCACCGTCATCTCTTAAAAGTATGCCTCAGGCTTTTGGGCACCAGACTTTTCATAATCAGATTGCGCTGATGAAGAAATGGAAGAAAAAACTGAATAAATAAGTTCTTTTTCCAGTTTCAGATTCGGATAAGTGAGAGGAAAGGGGAGTTATGAATTACTTCTCTTGAACTCATGTGATAAATTTTGTAGTTTTCAGGGTTGCCTCACAAGAGGAAAATAGAAAAAGTCTGGAAAACTGTATAGTTTTTGCATAGTCTTCAAAATTCTTATTTTTTGGGATGTTTGGTAAGAAAAACTGCCTTTTTACTGGATTTTTTTTACTCATCATGCCACATGTATCCACAAAGTGTAAATGAACCAAAAGAATTGCTTGCTTTTCTTCCCAATTTCTTAATTTTGTTATTGTTGTGTCTTCAAAATGGTGATCTTGGTCTCAAAAAAGTATCCATTTTCAGTT
The DNA here is from genome assembly GCA_029531755.1 of Holothuria leucospilota. Lineage (NCBI taxonomy): Eukaryota > Metazoa > Echinodermata > Holothuroidea > Aspidochirotida > Holothuriidae > Holothuria > Holothuria leucospilota. The sequence goes on along the minus strand of CM055963.1, from coordinate 53,033,248 downwards.
TATGTCAAATGCTAACCACTGAGTTTTGTGTGCACAAATAATGATGTGCATTTGAAACTTGCTAGGAAGATCTGAAACAGTTGTATGTCATCTAATCTGTAAGTCTAGTTTGGTCCACTCTTGGTATGAATATGGTCACAGATGATAGGTACTTCTTTGCGTAAATTCAGTATTGCTGAATTGCTTTGGAAAAGCATGACGATTGTGCAGTAAACATTATGATCAGTGTCATTATGAAAGAATTTCACCTCCATGTAATCTTTTGTTTTACTCTGTTTTAGGAGGGGAAGTCAACACTAGCTGTTGGTGACAGTAAGAAGACAAAATATGAGTTGACAAAGAATCAGTGTATGCTGATTCCAAAAGGAGAGACGTAAGTTGTCATTATATTGTGTAGTGTACCTTGCATGATGTGTTAGTATACTCCCCAAACTCAAAAAGCACGTGGCAGTGAGGAATGAGATTTATCTTTATCTTTTTGGCTTTCCGAATGGAAAGCCTGTGTAGTCACTTTTGAGTGAGCTTGACTGTTAAAAATTTTGGTAGTTGTGTGCAAGTCATCAGTGTGTCTTGTCACGACATTTCTCATGTGCAATCACTTAAGTACATGAAACCTTAGCAAGGTTACACATTCAGACTACTGACAAGATGTAACCAATCATCATGTAAGAGAGTAAGATGAGCTCCATAGACACATAGTATATAGCCTACTTTCTGGGGGCTGAACTGATTTTTGCCCGAGGAAAGACTGTGCAACCCAAGAAGATTCTCTGATTTTTTTCCAAAGATCTGCATGAGAAAATAGTTTTCCACCAACTCCCCAGTGCCACTTGGCTTGGCCCATGACCAGCTGTAATAGTATATTCCTCTTGAAAGAAGTAGCAACTTTTGCTAGTAATGCCCAGCATGTAATACCAGTAGCTCTGTGATAACAACCCAACTGGTTAAGTGTCTGGGCACTGTGTTTCTATGCTAATGCTGGGTAGTTTCAGCATTGTATGATGGAATCAGTGTTGGCACTGGGGCTTAGAATTAAAGGGGGTAATTCACCCTTTTCAAAATATTTTTTGGGTGGGGGATTTTGGTTCTAAGAGGGGTATTGTGATAAATTGCAACATAAAAAGTCAACTTTTTCCCAACAGGTGTGGGAAATTTCCACAAACAATTTTAAAATTTGTAGTGTTGTTGAGAAAAGTATGGCAGTCCCACTGCCAAATGCAAACACTGCATGAAATGTTTACTGTCATGGAAAGAAATTCATGTCAATTTGGAATGTCATCTCTTGACGTAAACTGGACATCCCCATTACCATACCAGCTTGAGAGATGTTATTTGCCTTGCTGCTCATTCTATGGCTGTGAAGCTTCATCAGTTAACATTTGTCTGTCATTGAATATAGAAATCTAGTGAGTTCTTCTGTTGATGCATTCAAAGAGTAAATGGGAGTTTCAGATATATATAGTACACCTTTATAGCTTCAAAAGGAACAAGTTGATACCCCTCATCCTATAAAAATTTTGATTATGAAAAGAAATCCTTGAAAAGGCTAACTGACATCGTAATTTTGTGAAGTGTTTGCCTTGCCATTTTGCTCCTTTCAAAATAGAGTACTTACATACACACTTCACTGGACCTATAGTGCTGTACATGACCTTTAAAGCATCAAATCCCTCAGGTTAAGTTATGCTACCAAAAGTGTTAATGCCTTTATTGAACTTCTAAATGGTGTGGAACCTATGTGATAAAAATCAGGTTGTTTTGGTTCAGGATGATAGGCACATCTTTACTTGCTTAATCATTCAATTATGAATGTAAATTCAGCCAATTTTCAAAAATGTTTTGTATTTAATCATGAGCCCCTTAACAACTGCCACCTATTATAGTCCAAAGGGATTTGACGATGTTTAGAAATGGAAAGATTTTAGCAAATAGTTTGATATTGTGTTGGAATCTATAGCTGGTGGAAAAACTAACTGATAGATTTAAGACCAGTTATATATGCACATGATTGTCTAATATCAGATGGCCTGCTGCTAATATTTTGGGATGTTTCATCTTTGCTCCTTGTGTTTGAAATTGACTATCTGTTATTTAAATTTTGTATTAGAAGAGAAAGTTTACTTTAATAAAAAGGAGCAGTAAAGGTGATCTGACTGCATCCATTGAAATTTGCAACCCAGTACACAGGAAGAAAAGTAACCGTGGCCCCTGGCTACTAAAATAAAAAATTCGGTTGCCAGCCTAACCAAAGCTGGAAATCACCCGGGGGCCTGAAAGAAGTTTCAACGGTAAAGACACCACCGCTAAGACAATTCAGTGTTGCCTCTCTAGTTGGAAAAAGTTTACTACTGTACATATATGATCATAAGGGACATCTGTTAGTGAAACTGAGCTATCTGTTTGGGATTTTACTTGACTGTGGGTAGACACTGTGTGCGTGTGTCTGACTGGGAGGGGTACTAGGAGGTGTCTGTAGTTGTGAACATAATGGCACGCAGCCTAACAACAATTTTTTGTTCAGTTCTATTAATAAAAAAAGATTCTTGAAAATTATGAATGAAGACCAAAAGTGTAAAATGTCACTTACCATTGGCTAGAGGAACAAATGAAGTGATGGCGTGGACAAAGAAAGGGTCGCCAAGGCAACCAGAACAGTCCAAATATCCAGCTTTGATTGTTTCATAAGAATCAGAAAAATATGCTGTGATGGGCTATGACAGAGTTGATGTGTAAAGCCTTGAAACTTTGAAAATGCTTTAATTTGATCAGTTTATTTCCAAGGCCTTTACTTAAGTGCTTGAATTGTGTAATTTCCCATGATGTTTATTGAAAAGTGTGAATTTCATTTAAGTCCACATATCTGGAACTACCCATGTTCTGTTCTTTGTAATTTCTCAAAGAGCTTTCAATACATGACATGCTTGATTTTATTCTTCAAAAAAGTATATGAACCCTGATTTGACTTTAAGTTTTGAGATCCACGAGGCCTCAGTTTAGATCAGTTTACATTTATTAGATCTATAACCACTCTAAAGATTAGAAAAATGAAAGTGAAAGAGTAACTTTCACATAAAATCAAGTTCTTTGCTCTGCTGTGGAGTTTTCTTACCACAGATTCTTAACACAGATTGATTATGCAATAAAAGCTATGATCATTTGCTTTTTGTAAAAAGAAATGTTATATACAGTAACTCAACAGAATAAAGTTTAGCAAACAATTTCTAAGAAAGAATTTCCATTTAAATATTTGTGTGAATTTGTAAGGACTGAAACTTTGATCATTTTTTACAGGTACACTGCAACTCGGGATGAGGACTCTCTGTGCCTTGTCTGTTTCCAAGACCCAAGGAAGAAAAAACCTGTAGTTAATTAATGCCTTGGAATAATCTTTAAAGATGATCTTTCATTTTTGGCTGAAATAATAAGTAACATCAAATGTTTGATAAACTTTACATTCCTTGTACTCATAGACTGATAAAGTCCTTAAGGTTGCAATTAGTTATGGCAACAATTTAGAGGTACTCTTTTGTTCAGTTTTCATTGTTCCCATCATCTTGATTAACTTTCTACCGTAGTCAGCTGCCCATATGTTTAAAATGTAAGCACATACATGACTTACATGATGTTTATTCTGAATGAGTCGCTTTATTTTACTTGTGTTTAATTTAGCTCTGAAAAGAAGATACTGTTTTGTGAATTTATTCAAGTGGACAGTAATTCCTAAGTTTATGGTCACCCACATCTATCACGTGATTTGCTCCCAAAGTGAACCTTCTTTGGTAATGTTTAAATTTCCAAGTAAACATGTATGAAATATTGTAAAAGTGTAAGTTTTTTAAGTGTGTAGAAAGCATTCTCATCAAAATTAATGAAAAGTGGTCTTTGTGTATTACCACACAGCCTGTTTTGAAATATGCATTTTAGTTTTAGATTGAGGTTTATGCAATATTTTCTCAGAAATTTCTGTTTGGATTTTGAGTGTATGGGAAGACCAATGTCCATAAAGTTTGTATTCACATAATATGAAAGGAAATCATGGTATAACAGTGTGACATGCCTATCAAAAATTGTCAGAAGTAGTGTGATAACTTTTTAGTGCCAGTGTCTTTAAAGGGAAATATTGTGCTTGTTTCTCAGAAAGTGTTTATACTTTTAAAACCAATATTCGTAGATGCAGAATGATAGATAACTGAAAATAAGGCAGTATGTTAGCTTTCTTCTCAAGTGAGGTTCTCGTGAAAAGAAATTCAGTTACTTGTTGCTTAAGAATAGTTTGTTGGCCCAAACTTTAAAAAATGCAAATGATTTAACTCCTGTAACTCTTGTAATACATAATGTTTTGAAAGGATAAAGCCATTGCTGGAGTTTATTGGTGAGACTCAGTGGCTGATAATGATCAAAGCTATTTTCTTGTTGTGTCATGTTGGTAAATTTTTAACGCAATATTTCCATTTAATATCAATTCACCTTAGTGAAATATCAGATTTTAAGGTTAGTGAATGTAGTTCTCCGAGAATAATGTGTATCTATCAAGTCTTTTATATATCTGTGAAATTTTAGTTGAAGCTGTTTAATCCATTCCATTCTTGCTCATATGCAAAGGCTAACAATATTTTAATTAGTAAATTAATACTCCCTTCATGAAATTGTTTTGCTTTCGACCTGAGTCAAATCTGAAACATGGGTAGTTCTTCCATTTACTCTGGAAAAATTCATGCCATTTCTGATAGACTATTGTTTTTCGGTCTAAAAGTTGGAACTTCAGTCAGATTGTTGATTATGCTAAAGGTTTTAGTAAAATGTGCAGTAACTATAGTTAAGTAGAATGGTATCAGTTTTTAAAGAGTGTTAGTGGTATGGCATCTGTATATAATCTTTCAGGGATGACAAGTTCAGCATTTCGTAAAGTCTTCCAGCAAAAACAAAAATTAAGTCTTTTGTAAATGTAATAATATTGGTGAATCATTTTAAGAGCAATGTTTTTTAAAAACAGTAACTAAGGTGAAACAGGATGGTGACTTTGTGTTAACTATAGAGATTGCTGACACCAAGGCAAAATTCTCTGCAAGGAATTTCTTTGGGGGCAGCTCACCACTGGGTTAAAATTAACATCCCCCTCCCCCCTCATAAATTTGTGGAGAATGCTCAAGGTAAGCATGTTGTGTTTGTCACACAGTTAGAGATGATAGACTCAGAAAAGCAGTTAAAGGTATTTACAGAAGTAAATTTTTGTGAAACAGGGAGGAAAAATGAAGAAGGTACTTTTGAAAATGGCTTGCCCATGTCATGTGTTAGTAAACTGGTCCATTCTTTAAATATAATGAAGTACTGTAAGTGAATTTTGATAGTTGCATAGCAACCACAATAAATTACCTCACTCAAAGTATTGTGTTTTGTTCCCATTGTGTCATTGCTTCAGCTGAATAATTCTGCAACTTAGTTTGACTCTCAGGAGAAATATTCATACACCTGATGCAAATTGGAATAATTTTAAAGGCCTATCTAGCCAAGACTGGCTTAGAACCCACCTGCCTTGAAGCCAGGCTGTCTTCCCTACTTTATTTTTTATTAAAAGCTTCTCCATCTCTGGTCAAAAAGAGTTCAAAATTTGCCAACCAGTGTAAATATATGATTTGCATCAGAGGTCTATGAAAAAAAAATGTTAACTGATTTTTTCGTGACGTCACACCGACAGACAGCTTTTATCGGACACGCGTAGTCCGATAAAAGCTGTCTGTCGATGTGACGTCACGAAATAATTCGTATAAACTTAATTTTCCTAGTCCTGCGATAAAAATCATTTAATTACACAGGCTGGCAAATTTTGGGTTCTGTCCGACCCAAAATGGAGAAGATTTTAATAAAATCTCACAAAAATCGGATCGGAATCTATGCAATCCCCAGGGTGAGTGTATGCATGCATGTTTGTGTGTGTATGTTTGTGACACTAAGCTTGTAAACATTATACTGCAGGGTGGGAATGATGGATACTTTTCATACTTTCCATATTGGTTTTACATATTGCGAGGAAGGTTCTCATTGTTTTTGGTGAGAGTCAGAGGTCATTTGAGCTTACCACAGGTCAAAAATGTCAAAACCTTGTAAACATATCTCAGGATATGAATGATGGATACTTACTTGTCTATTGTTTTTGGTGGATGTTAAAGCTCATCTGATCTGAGGTCACCAGAGGTGAAACTAAAAAACTAGTAAACTGCTTGTGAGCACAATATCTCCAGAAACACAGCAATGAGGGACATCACACTAACCATGTAGATGTGCCATGTTGAGTGCAAGATCCTTATCATTTTTGGGGGGATATTAGAGGTCTTATGGGTCTACCAGAGGTCAAGAGATGAAACCCTTTTTAATAAGATATTTCAAAGGTAACTTTAATGGATCTCAAAGTTGACATTTGGATGCTCTAAATTGAGATCAAGAAGATTCTTGTTTTCTGTAGAAGTCAAAAATAATTTAAGGTCTTTAGAGGTCACATTGAGAGAAAACCCTCTAAACATTATACATCATGATGGATATCTTTGTGAGATCTCATGTATAGGATGTGGATGTTCCACACTAAGGTGAAGAAGCCTATAGTTTTATGGAGGTTGGGGTCATTTGAGGTTACCAGAGGTCAAACTGTTACAGCCTTGAAAGCATGATATGTCTCATGAACCATAAATAGTACTTGCCAAGGTCTTTAAGTCTGCCAATGCCTGGCACTTTTAGTCCCCCTCCCTCCCCCCTCCCCCTCACCTTTGGCCTGGCTTGGGGTCGCCCACCTGGTGTATGAGGTATCGCTCATGCACCCACTTTGACTGCACTCACAATACATATACGTACATCCAAAGGGTACATATTCAGCACCTGCTGTGAAGGCACGGCACTTTGCAAAGTGGCCTGAAGTGTATAATGCTCTTTCGGTAAGGATACATAGAATGGACGCTCACCTTATACTGGTTCTAAAGATACTGAACGTTTCATAATGCAGTGTCCCCTTATATTGAAATAGCTTGAGAATTTTTAAGCTGTACATTTAGCATCAGAGTTCTTTCTTGCTTTGTTCAGTGGCTGCAGAACTATTTGAAAAGTCAAGAGTCCAGAAACTGTATCAACAATTTTGAGAATTTTTTTGGTTTCCATCAAAGACAAACATGATTTTGTGATGGTTTGTGTGTATGTGTTTAAGAACTTGGTGCAGGAGTCAAAGGTCATCTGAGGTTACCAGCGGTCATACTCTGGGAACTTTGTTAACATGATCTCCAGAACGGAAGCATTGATACTCTTCATACTTAGCATGTAGAAACATACAGAGGAAAATTTATCATTTTAGTGGGGCTCAAATGTCATCTGAGGTCAAACTCTGAAAACATATCTCCATGTAGGAAGCATGGATACTCTTCATACTTAAAAGACCCTACTGTTTTTTTTATGAAGGCCAAAGGTCATCTGGGGTCATCAAGGGTCAAACTCTACAAAAGTGTTAAAAGGATACCTCAAGGTCAGAGGCATGGGTACTTTTCATGCCACATGCAGATGTATTGTATAAAGAGAAAGCATCCTATTGTTGTGGTGAGAGTCAAATGTCATCAGAGGTCAAATCTGAGAAGCTTTTGAGTATGATATCTCAAGTTATATTAGCTAGGAAACATGGATATTTTTGTACATGGTCGTAACACATATGTCCAGTACATTTACATTGAAAATTCTCTGCAGATCAGTGGTTGAAGCTAAAGTAAATTAATTCATCGAAACCCTCAATGCAGTTTTGCATTCTGGTCAATTTTATGGACCCTTTCCCCCTACTTACCCCCCACCGACTACCATTACTGCACCTTCTGGCTGCAGCTGTTCTTCAGCTTTTAATTTCTGCAGCAGAGTTGATGGATTGAAATCACGAGTTGGTGGACGTTAATCTTATCAATTGAAAACACTGGTTTAAAGTTGAGCCGATACAAATATAAAACATATAAAACCCTTTTGATTTTAATCACTCGAGATTTTGTCTTTTTTAGACGAAAAGAATATTTTTAAACCTTTCATTCAGCACCAGTGGCGTAGCCAGGTTTTTTGTCAGGGAAGGCAAGTGCGCCAAGATTCCCCCAGTGTTCTACGCAGGTCCAAATTTTGTCCGGGTGCTTTCCTCTGACCTGGCTGATGTGACTGATTGCCGTTGTGGGGGAGGGCTTTAAGGAGAGGGGATTCCCCGTCCCCTTTGGAAAATTTTGGCTCATGTAAGGTGGGCTAGATGCAAAATGATGCCACATTTGGTGCTAAATGTAAATTGAATACATCACCAAGAATTCCTATTTTTTTAGGAAGCTTCTTTTTTTTATCTTGCTTGTCTTGGTGAATTTTTCTTGAGTCCTACTGGTAGTTCAGAATCACAATGGGTGAAGTACAGTAATTAAGTGAACCCGGGCACACCTTTCCCTTCATCATGCAGTTCACCACATTCACCACAATCAGTCCAATTTTACGAGGACCTGTCCTAGTATCAGAGTATAGCACTTGACAACTGACCCATTCTAACAAACTGCATATACCACAATGCTGCTGCTTTAATTATCAAGAAACATTGGAAGTATACAGTAACTTGAAAAGGACAGAGTCCCTTGTCAGAGGTCCAGAGATCGCGCATGCTGTATAAAACAGATCGTAAAACATAACTAGTACAACTATAAGCATGGTGTCATCATTCCATCTCTGAAAACCTTAATGAGGACTGCAGGGGCGTAGCCAGGTTTTTTGGTGTGAGGGGGTAAAGTCGACTCATCGTCCCCATTCTTGACCGCTGTCCTGGGGGAGGGGTATAAGGGGAGGGTGTCCCCTCCCTTTTTATTTATTTATTTATTTATTTATTTATTTATTTATTTATTTATTTATTTATTTATTTTTTTTTTGCTAACTCAAAGGGCTTTTAGATGCAAAATGGTTCTTCTTTTTTATACTAGATCCCAGTGTTCTCCACAAGGGTTTTTAGAAGGGCGCAGGGGTGGCACCAGAATTTGCCCAAAGGGGGGCCAGACTCCCTGACGGGGAGGCCAGTGACCTGAAGCCCCGACAGCCCTGATGCCGTCAAGGGTTGGTGAGGGGGGACTTGAAGAAAACCTGTGTACTATACCATGCCATTCAGTGGCGGATCCAGGGGGGGTCGCCGACGTCCGGACCCCCTCAAATTTCCCAATTTGCCCTTTTTCAATTTTTTTTTCACACTCGCCTAAAAAAATAAAAAAAAAAAAACCGAGACAGTTTCACAGGTGATGACAGTTGTCCAATTCCGAGGAGATTTTGTTTACCCCCATCCAGTATCGATCAATCCACCAGTAACAGCCACGTATCGCAGAAACTTTCGGCAATATAATTGACTACGGTAGCCTATATTGCCCGCCCGAAACACGAACAGTGCAATCGTTTCACAGAGAATGTGACACACAGTATATCTTACTGCCTGCGTGACAGCCAGGCATTCTAATCACTTTTCGCTTGGAACCACGTGTACCATGCTTGGACATTCAAAGTAATACAAACACGCAGATGTTACGTCTCATACTTACCAGCTAGCGCTTTGTGCAACGTATTACTATTGGGTTTTAATATTGATTCCAAAAGGTCACTGCTAGTCCTTTGGTCTTACAAAATAATGATCGGTTCACACTACATCTACGAAACCTTCCCTCCACCCGCTAGTATCCCTCCTCTCAAGAGAGATAGAGTAAATATGATATTCATGGTCTGGAATTACTCTCTTCTTTTAGTGTTGCCCTAGTGATGGGAATAAAAAGCCAATCTTAGGTTAAAGTCTACAGCCAAGAGTTGACCAGAAGTCACAATAGACTAATCGGTGTTTGTTTCATTTTTAAAATTACTATGTACAACCACCACCAGGTCAAATAACGCAATGTCAGTCGGTTCAATTTTTTGAAGTCCTTGGACCGATGATCGGTCTGCTGTCGCAAATAAAAAACAAACATTCGACTTCAGTCATCTGTTCTGACAGAGTATTTTAACAGTCGCGCCGAAAAAATGTAGGGAGCTCAACAAGCATTGTTTTAACCCCCTCCCCCAGTCGAGATAACGGTGACGCCAGGTGAGGGAAGGGTTCATACCCTCCTCCCCCGTCGGAAAAGGCTGGCCCCCTATCGAGGAAGTTTTACAATTTCGTCGGGGAGTCTTAATCGAAAGTATGCAGTCCCCGACGACAACTAGTCGCCCCGACGGTTTACCGTCCCGCTTGTTGCTCTCAAGAGCATAATTTCTCCAATAAGAACCCAAAATTTTCGGCTCGCTACGCGCGCTGTAGAGTTACTCTGTTTTCTTCAATAGTTCCATTCCACATAGAAGGATAGCACAAGTCCTGTCCACCTCATACCAAGCAACATATAGGCAGAGTACACAGTTTATGTAAAGGTCGTAACTTTCATCCCATATCGCAAAGCCTAGTTGGTGTTCTCTTGTGTGTGTCATGCGGTACAGTCAGTTGGTGAGCGACTTACGGAGCAGTTTGGCCATTTCATCGTGTAGTCCAAGTGGTTTCGATATGTTACACCCGATACGGTCTACAAACCCTACAGTTCTTTTTTCGTTTCGTCATGTTTTATGTGTAAGCCTTTCAAAAATTTTCGCCCGCTTCGCGCGGTTTTTCAATTTCACTATCCAGATTCAAAGAACACTGTCAGTGCGCAACTCGGATCTTGAAGTAGTAAGTGATATAATGCAAAATATGGCTACAGTGGCATGGGATAATGTGGTTCGTCTATTTGCCCTTCTCATCATCCCCTGGAAATGTCGAAACTTGGGGTAGTTGACATAGCCCGGCCCCTGTTGGGAAAATTCTGCGGCCACCCATGGTTGGTTTACTTATTTTGGCTTTCATAAGGGTAATTTCTGGGATAAAACCCAAAATTTTAGGTACGCTTTGTCCACTCTTCCTCAGTTCCGTTATACTTATAGCTAAATATACCCTTTCCACCTTTTCAAATTAATAAGTAGAATACATGGATTAATGTTAATGTCGGGAATTGAATCGCATTTCGCTAAACCTGGTTAACGTTCACTTGTGTCTGTCGTAGGGTACGACTAGTGACTCGAGGAGGGAAGAACAATAAAGTTATGTCCGATAGGGCCCAACTGTTCGGACGATTTTTCTATAAGCTTTAAATTAGTACAAATTCTTACAAGTGTAGGCTTACCCAAAAAAAAAATTTCGCGCGCTTCGCGCGCTCTGCAACTTCACCGTTTAGATTCCAGGTTTTAATTCCAGTTTTTGCATGTCTCTTGGTTTATCCTTTCTATGTCAATATGCGGCAAATTCTATTATCGCTGACGTTTATGGGATCGAACCAAATTTAAAAAAAAAAAATAATGTGCCCTTTTTATGTTGGACACCCCCTCAGAAAAGACCCTAGATCCGCCCCTGCCATTGAGGGGCATATATTGCATAAAATTTGTATATAGCAGAGGAACATACATAGATTTACTGTTCTTTTCCGAGAACTGTGAAATTGCAGAGCGCGCGAAGCTCGCGAAAATTTTTGGGTAAGCCTACACTAAAGATAATCTGTACTTGTTTAAAACTTATACAGGTCAATTGTCAGGGCAGTTGGGCCCTATCAGACATAACTTACATTTTACTTCCCTCCTCGAGTCATTAGCCGTGCCTCACGACAGACATAAGAGAACATTAAGGTTTACCGAAATGAGATGACATTGTATCGGTGCCATATTTAGCTATAGGTAACGGAACTGAGGAAGAGTGAGCAAAGCGTACCAAAAATTGTGGGTTTTTATCTCAGAAATTTGAAAGCCAAAATAAGTAAACCGACTATGGGTGGAAAAGAATTTTCCCGAACGGGGGCCGGGCCATACCAGCGACCCCAAGTTCCGACAACCCATCATGTCGAGGGGGTGCATGGTGAGGAGGGGATGTAAAGGATCCTAACTATCCCATGCCATTGCAGGGCATATTTTGCATAAAATCAATTAATACTTCAAGAGCCGAGTTGCGCACTGATATCGCTCTTTTGAATCTGCGTCGTGAAACTGTAAAGCGCGCGAAGCGCGCGAAACTTTTTGGTAGCATTACACAAAAAACAAAAAGAAAGAAAGAAAACTGTAGGTTGTAGACCGTATCGGATCGGGGATAACATATATTGCATCGAAACCACCTGGACCTCACCAACTGACCGTACAGCATGGCACACGCGTGGGGTCCAGGGGCCCGCGTTAGGGCCCCTGGCGGGGTCCAGGGGCGGAGCCCCGGTGGGGGTTCAGGGGGCGAAGCCCCCGGAAGCTCTCGCAATATTGCATTTTAAGAGCACAGAAATCGGCTCCAGTTCTTATGTGAGTGAGATTTTATACCTTTTCATGTTGCATGGAATTTGATGTGTATGGCTCAGTATAAGTTACTATATAAGTTACTATATATGTATGCCCGTGTAGGTAACTTGAAATTATTTTTGCCAAAATGAGTGTTTTATTTTCGTTATACGGTATTCGGGTATAGGACGTCAGATGAAACAATTGCGCGCGAAGCGCGCCGAAAATTTGAATTTACATTTAAAACCATTGCTATGACTAACGGTTTCAATTCCCTTTATGTATGTCTATCAATTAAAAGGTGGGTTCGATACTAAGTTTTCAGTTCTCATAAGAAGAGGAGGGTGAAAAAATGAATATCAGTTGCTTTACATCCTTACAATGCTGGCGCCTCTGAAATCACGTTTATGCACACGAATAATTGGCTTATGGTAGAACCCCACCGATGAGTAATGCGAATACGTTCGGGACCTTATTGATAGTAAAGGGAGCAATTCAAGGCTAAAAGTGCGCAGATCAAGCGAAAATAAAGAAATATTGAGAAGACATTGCAAAAATCGTGAAAGATTTCAACTAATTTTTGGTAAAAAGTGATAAAAATAAATCCATCTCTCAATAAAAACGTACCTCTCTCGGCAGGCGTAAACAATTGCGCGCGAAGCGCGCCGAAAATTTTCGGTATAGAGCCTCCCGGGAGCTCTGCATAATTGTACACTGAAAAGGGGGACCAACAGGACTCTCACAACCTGACATTCATATGGCAGGAGAGATGATATATCACCTTCTTTGATGGATTTCTGAAGGGTATACCCTTTAGAAATCTATGACGATGGTGCCGGTGGGAGTTGGTGATTGGGGGAACCGCAGATAACTGCTAAACCATGCCTTTTTAGGCAGTGGGATTTTGTATACGCTATATACAAGAGTGGGAGAGCCTTTTCTTGTTAGTACATGAGAGTGCAATCCCAGGAAGGGGTTTTCCCTCCCCTTTGAGAAATTTTTGTTAATTTTAGGGGGCCTATATGCAAAATGGTGGTATCTTTTGGTCATTCTAAAGTGATTGTATGTTTAAAAAATGTCCACAATTTAGTGAATTCTAACTTTTGTTCGGGTGAAAAAGGGGAGTAAGAGACGGTCAATATATTGTCTTCAAACCTCCTTAAGTCCCAGGAAAAATCATGGGCGTGTATCCATCTCCAAAAGTGTGTGTGTATTTGGGGGGGGGGACTTTTTCACATTTGTAAATCGCCGTCCTGGTGGAAGAAGCAGTGGTGGTAGCCAGAATTTGCGTCACGGGGAGGCAATAAGTTTTGTAATCGTCGGCATGGGGGAGGGGTCTAAGGGAAATTTTTTCTAGATCTGAATGCCCTTTGATGCGATTTGGTGCAACAAAAGTGAAGGATTTTTAGGTTATTTTTCTTCTAAAAATTTCGTTTGCCTAGGCACAATTGCAGTCTGTTCCATCATTTTTGAAAAAGTGAGGGGGACTTTTGACGATGTCTGCCTTCCAAAAAAAGTGAGGGGTACGCGTCCCCCCATGATCCACGCCCATGGGAAAATTGTACACGCAATTATACCTGCGTGGAGTCCACACAAACATTCTTGGACTATAATAATTTTTTCCTTACATTTTAAAAGGATATCCAAGGTTGACAGAGAACAGTATAGAGCCTCCCGGGAGCTCTGAATTAGTTACAGTGTACAAAAGAGGGACCAACTGGATTCTCACTACCCGACATCCATATGGGAGGAGATATGGTACATATATCACCTTCTTTTTAGGTGTAGAAAGAGGGATGGTGGACAGGCAAAATTCGTTTCAGAAAAGATTTTCGTCGTTATTGAACGTCGCGGTAAAATGTTTGGAAAATAAGCAATGGCAATTACGTACTTTCAATCTTTCAAGTCATGTGCTAGACTAGATTAGTCAAAGATCCCATAACGATGAGAGCCCTACAGAGAAGGAGATCTACTTTTTAGAAAAGTGTTTCATTGGAATAATTTCTTGAGTCATAGCTTCGTCAATGGTATATAAAATCGGGTGTATAAACCCTGTCTCATGCGCGCGAAGCGAGCCGAAATTTTGAATAAATATTAGTTCATGACAAAACCTGCATTCAGAACCTGCATCGGACACTGTCACTCCCACCAACCTATGCTATTCAGAAACGAATCTTCTGACAGAGAATTCTTAAAAAGCACCTTTTCTCCTTTGTTCCCCGTGTGTAGTTACCGAAAGCTATTGATAATAAGGACAACTCTGCCACAAGGCTTGACGCTAGCAGAACGTGCCAAAATTTGGAATTTGTCGAGAATTTCCAAAACTTATGATAGTTTGAGAACAGTTTTGTGAAAGAAAATCTTTAGAACAAAGCAATCATCAAAAACACATCTCACCCTACACCCTTAACAGAAATCTGTAGCTTAAACGAATTTTGGGACCATTTTAAAAATTTTCAAGAATGAATGGGGGAGGGGGTCACACGCCACCCATTGCCTACTGTGCCGACGCCACTGTCTGTTGCTTAAAAGCCTTTTGAGTTCATTTTTAAACTTTTCAGACAGTTACGAAATCGAATAGAGTATGCTCTCCGCTATTTTGCCCGCAACAGCTGGTGCCTCTGTGCATAACAGCACGTCACCTGACATCTTGTCTTCTGTATTCATTCTGCAAGGTCTGTATGGCGAAAACTTTGCCTCTCAATCCCTCTAGATTACAAAAAATTTCACTCTTTAACACAAAATTGTTACTAAATTTCAGTGCAGCTAGCTGGGCCCATACTGCATATGTCACGATGTTTACTTATTTAGATCTTTAGTCAGGGATCATTACTCAGCTATTCACCTGTTTCGAACATTGTAGCTCTCCTTTCGTCGCCAACTACTTTGAAAGATATCTAAAGAGATAATCCATGTATAGCTCCACCCAACCCCTACAGAAATATATACTTTGAATACGTTCTTAGACACTTTTATTCATTTTTTGCAATGCTCATAATTTTTCTTTCTCCTTTTCTTTTTTTTTTCTTCCTTTTTTCTCCTTTCGTTTTTTTTTTTTCGTGTCGGGGGGGGGGGGGGCCCAGTCCCCCCTGGATCCGCGCCTGCACTCTGCCTAAATGTTACTTGGTAAGGTGGACAGGACTTGTGCTATCTAGCTATGTGGAATGGAAATATTGAAGAAAATAGGGTGACCCTACAGCGCGCGTATCGAGCCGAAAACTTTGGGTTCTTATTAGAGAAGTTGTCCTCTTGAGAGCAAAAGACAGGTAAACCGTCAGGGCGACTGTCGCCGTCGGGGACTGCATGCTTTATCGTTTCGACTAAGACTCCCCGACGAAACTAAAAATTCTCCGACGGGCCCCCTCCACCTTTAGCCACCATGGAGGGGCGGCCCGAGCTCCGAGTAAAAATGACATTGACAAACAATACTTTTTCGGGATTTATTTATTTTGTTTCAAAATCAGGACTAGGGTTGGAAAAAAGGGCTAGGGTTTAGTCCCCAAGGCCATGGGCGTCCGGAGGGGGGCAAGGGGGGCACTTGCCCCCCCCCTGGAAAATCAAAAACTTGAAAAAACGAAGAAAAAATAAAGGAAAAAACGAAGAAAATATAACATTAACATTTCTTAACAGTTCAATCATTGTGAATTTCTACTCTCAAAACAGGAATTAAATAAAAAATATCAACACTCAGGCCCCAGCAGCCCCGAGCATATTTTGGTATTTTTTAAAGTTTATATTTACGATATTGCTTATGTTTCCCCCTTTTTATAAGCGGTAAAAAGGCCTTGGAAGTGCCATCTGCGGCGATCTGGGAAGCATTTTGGGCCAAAATTTTCTTGCGCTCCGCGCCAACCCATGGTGGCGCGGAGCGCAGAGAGTCTGTCTATGGGCTTCGCCCCCCCCCCCCTTGACAAATTCCTGGCTACACCTTTGTCAACACTGTGTGAAAAAAAGTAGCATCTAAACTCTTTTCTGGGAGTAAAATATTTCCCATAAAAAAGTTGGGCCCCTAAAAAATTTTGCCCCCCCTTGAATTTTTTTCTGCGGACGCCCATGCCCAAGGCATAATCTGTTGAACAAAAGGAGAAAAGATCCGGAACACTGTTTCCAGACGCGATGACATCATTAGCATCCAAGGTTTTGATTGACTTGTCGGAGGACTATTGCCATTGCGTCCTACATAAAACAAATATGCCGTCCGTTCTGCTGCGGATTCCATCGCCATTACTCATCCCCGAGACCTAGATCCCTACCCCTATAGCTGCCACCAACTTCCCATCCCTCCCTCCTCTCGCCCTTTTTTGTTTGTTTGTTTGTTTTTTTGCTTTCCTTCATTTTTTCAACATCGCACATTGCGTCCCCAAAATTTCTGTGGGGGCACTCTGCCCCTGCCCCCCCCCTCTGGCTACGCCACTGGAGGACTGGTTGTGCCAGTGTGGCATATACTTTTAAATAAATAAAGTGTACTGGTTCAGAAATTTAAAATTTTAACAAATCATGCGCAAACTTCATCATATATTCACTTTCAAAATTTCCCCCAAGATTTTTCCAGAGGGGCAAATCGCCCCCTGTCCCCCTGGCTACGCCACTGACCAGAATCAGAACCAATAGGGTCGCCGACAGGGAGGGGGAGACAGGGGAACAAATGTCCCGGGACCCGGGAAAATTGGTCATAATATACATTATATCATGTCGAATTATTTCCTCGTGAAAACCACACTTAGCCTACTCTGGTGAGAGGGGACCCGCATTGAAATTTTGTACCGGATCCCGGGCCGATTGTCGGCAGCTCTGAGTGTCCAGTGACAAGCTCATGAGCGTATGAGCCCAATTTGATGGGGGGGGGGGGCTGGATATCGACTTGCCCGAAAAATATAACCCCAAATTTGTGTTAAAAAATTTACGTATTTTAGGTAGAAAAAAATCAGCATCAGTGGGGCATAGCTCAATGGCCCCTCAAATACACCACTGATAATCATAATATAAGTTTAACCATTAAAAACACACTGATGAATAATATAAATACGGAATATATAGGTGCTGGTGCAATTCAAATCAGAACTGTATATTAATTACCAATGTAACACTGTTTTATTGAGTGTTACAGTTAAAGCCGAGACTGATGGAAAGAATAAAGGAAATAGTACTCCAGTCCATTAAATCTATTACTCGTCCTACTACTATAGAAACACAGTACAAAGTCTCTGGTAATAATCAAGATGAAGTTACGGCCTAGTTTACTGTTTACACTGCAGTAGCAATAGCTAGCTGGCAGGGACAAGACTTCTGCACAGAAGGAAGACTAAAACGCAACTCCACTTCTCTCTCTTAATTTCACACGCTTCCTGCATTATCCAGGGAAAACACGTGGCTTAACTTAATGAATATATTTGACGTAAAACAATGATCTCCCTGTGTCTATTAATGCATACCTCTGAACAACCAGCAGGGAGGTCTGGGAGACAGCGAGATACTATCGCCCCAGGCACTGGCGGATGTCCAGTGACTCACACGAGGGTACCTTTACACCTAGCTAGCAGGGAGGTCTTTACAACATAATTAGCAACCGGGTAAGAACCGGCGGAAACTCCTCTTACACCAAGGAAGTTCTTTCAAATTATTACCCTTTAGCTACATCATTGTATTATTTTTCTTTCAGTGTGTGCCCGAAAAATTCTCAGCATCTTGCCGAATTTTCACAAAACTTTTTGGTTGGGGGCTGCAGTCTCCATCCCCCCAGCCCCCCCCCCCCCCTCCGCCTTCTACGCCTATGGACAAGCTTGTCCATTCCCGACCTCTCTTCCAGGAAAAAGGAGCATCCTCATTGCATCGGTCAGGGTAACCATGATAGAGGGTCGGGCTTTCTTTGGTCTTTCACTTACCCTCAAGGTAGGTGATGAAAAGGCCAACTCCAAAACTTCCTCTCGCGGCAGCGTGACCATTATTACTTCCATTGCACGATCTTGTTTGTGACGAATTACGCCGAAAATTGTACGTTAATTTCATGTCAAAGCAATCGTCGTCCTACGATGAACAGCGAGCTAGACAATGTAAGGACGTACAATATCTCCATTACGTACGCACACACTAGGTATGTACAAGGCTTTACCGTGCCATGTTGTTTGTCCAGTCGTGAAGGCACGGAATTCCGCTGTGCAATTCTGAAGACAAGCACTGTATAACACTACCGTATCGCCGGCCTGGCCTTGGGTACTGTATACTATAATGATGTTGTGCACAGGCTATAAGATTAGTGAACGAAATCCTGTCCCCAGTGCTACATATACATAGCCTAATAGTGCAAACGTAAGTGGGAGATTGGTAAGTTAGTTCAACAGCCAGTAAATTTTGTGCAATATATTAAATGATTATGCTACTGTGCCATTGAAGATTGCGCTGCTTTTAATTTCGCAGCAAGTTGCTATCATTAGCGACTTAGCCTAGACGTACGTGCTCGTGCGGTGCGAGATATTGCGTCAATAAGGAGCCTAACTTTACAGTACAATATCTGCTGTCGTTTGCAGGCTTAGGCCTATGAAGTTGGGCATACAAAGACTTCGATCAATTTGATCACGGTAGCTGCTCAGTGCACTGGGGAATTATGGTATATTGCGTGGTAGGCTTGAAGAATCAAGGACATTCATTGCACTGTACTACATGCACTGCTTGTGTGTACGGTATATGATTTCAGACTACGGGGAACCGATCCAGTCGATCTAATGCACCCTCAAAGAGTACCGCTGAATCAGTCTGGAAAATGTAATGTTAATACGCTGAAGATGTTCGTAGTGGCATACATGAAGTCACGCCAAATTACTGGCGTATTTTATCAGTCAAAAACCAGTTTTATACTTTGGTGAGGCCTAGTCACAAACGGTGCAAATCTTTGGTGTATAATTTTTTTCATAATAACTCAGACCTAAATCTGTGGCAGGCAAGAAAGGAATATTCCAGTATGGCCTCTGAACCTTCGACCCCCCCCACCTCACGCATTCATACTGAGGTAGCCTATTCACTTTTTTTATGAAAATTTTAAGGTAAATATTCACCCCAGATTCTCAATACTGAGTTAAGGCAAAGATTCACTCAGTTTTCACTCATTCCAGACTACAGCTGCTAGCCAATCAGATTGCTCCAGTCCTGACTGAGATCTTTAACTGTTCCCTCCGAAGCGGAGAGTTACCAGAGGACTGGAAAAAGGCTAACATTACCCCAATTTTTAAGAAAGGAGAGAAAGTTGATCCCAAAAATTACCGTCCGGTATCCTTAACCAGCATATGTTGTAAGATTCTAGAGCATATTGTCCACAGTCAAGTGATGCACCATTTGGACAACCACCAAATCTTGTCCGACTATCAGCATGGTTTTAGAAAACGAAGATCTTGTGATACTCAACTAGTCCTAACTGTTGACGACCTGGCCAGTGCCCTAGATAAACGTAAACAAGTAGATGTTGTCATCCTTGATTTTAGCAAGGCATTCGATACGGTCCCCCACTCTAGATTAATCAACAAATTATACTATTACGGTATAAACAAAGAACTTGTTGGTTGGATTAAAGCCTTTCTGTGTGGGAGAGAACAGAAAGTTGTTCTTGAAGGCCAGTCTTCTTCTTTTCTCCCTGTGGACTCTGGTGTACCCCAGGGTACTGTTTTAGGGCCCCTATTATTTCTATTATATATCAACGACCTACCTGACAACCTTAAGTCAACCACTCGGCTATTTGCGGATGATTGTCTCTTGTATAAGACTATCTCAACCACCAAGGATTCTGAGGATCTGCAGAAAGATCTTGATACCTTAAATGCTTGGCAAAACAAGTGGCAAATGCGTTTCAACTCTAGTAAGTGTTATGTTATGCACATCTCATCAGGTAGATCCACCACCCATTTTAATTACAAACTGGGCGGTCAGACTTTGCAAACAGTTCATTCTTATCCTTACCTTGGTATTCATCTCCAAGATAATTTGAAATGGGACACCCAGGTTGCTCATGCAACTACAAAAGCTAGTAGGGTCCTTGGCCTCATAAAGAGGAACCTTTCCAACTGCACCGAGCAGCTCAAAGCCACTGCCTATACCAGCTTAGTCAGGCCCCATTTAGAGTATGCTACACCTGCTTGGGACCCTCACCTTCAAAAGCATTGTAGCCAGTTGGAAAGGGTGCAACGTAATGCTGCAAGGTTCGTCACACATAACTATAGTAAAACGGAAGGAACGGTCACCAAGCTCCTCCATGATCTCCACTGGACGTCCTTGCAGAACAGGAGATCTGCCTCCAGATTAACCCTATTGTATAAAATTAATCAGAACCTTATTGACATACCTAAAGAAAACTTCCTAAAACCAGTGACACTGCAGGGCCTTCGGAGAATGAACACGCAAAACTTCCAACAACCTGTGTGTCGTATTAATGCTTACAAATACTCCTTTTTCCCAAGAACTATAAAGGAGTGGAATATGTTACCTGAAGGGACTGTCAATGCAAGTAGTATAAATTCGTTCAAGCATAATTTACATTTTGATTAAGTCATATCCCCTCCCCGCACACCTCTGGCTCATATGCTCTACCTTTTTTTTAGAGCCCTGCCAGTACACGAGAAGAAGAAGAAGAAGACAGGCGTTCCGATTTATATATACATATATAATACACTATACATATATATATACTAACAAGGTACGACAATTTTCTGGACGAAGCTTACAACTTGGCCTATTTTTACACTCTTACACTCACTGTGAACCTCCCTGATTTCTTTCAATCACGTCATTTGATGAGAAAGAACATTCAACATCCCTTCGGGCACAACTGCGGGCATAAAATCACTTCTAATCAGAATTATTCGTAAAAAATGGACTGTCCGCAACTTGGTGGTTACACAGACAGATGACGTATGATTATAACCTGCGCAACCATCTATGCCGTCTCGTAAGCGAAAACACGCAGCGCAAGGTAAAGCAAATCAAAAGAACGTACGTTTGCTGTGCAGATAGATACGAGTAGCTCCTCATTTAACAAATCCTATGTAACGTGCGTTGTGATTGGCGTATAGCTAAGTCAGCATTATTTCGACGCCAATCACAACGCACGTTACCTGGATTTGTCAAATTAGGCACTGCACAAGTCCTTGATCAGGACTGTATGCTACGTACACTTTGTTTTACTCCGCACTACTCCGCACTCCATGGTACGGAGTAGGTTCTACCCTTAACGCAGTACACGGTCCTGTTCAAGGACTAGCGCTACACGTATCTACCTGCACAGCGAACCTGCACGATATGATAATGTTTATGTGTTTGAAAATATGCAGATCTATGACACAGCTCTTGTCGGGTAATGCAATGATAATTATCCTCAGTGAATTGATAACTACAACACTGAAGAAATAATTGACTGGTTTAACAGGCATTTCTTGTTTATTAATGGTACACTAAGACTAAAGAAATGATAGTGGATTCCGTACTGTTCCGAGTCATGGCTATGGATAATTGTGCCATTGAGGTTGTGTCTGATTTCAAATATCTTACCTTCAGGTATACACTTATTTGGGATACTCATATTACAAACATGTCAGCAAAAGTCAGGCAGAGGCTTTACTGTATTAACTAGGAAGCTTGCTGGATCTGGTATTTGGCAAAAAACTTTGGATTTTTCAGACAATATTTTTGTCTTTCATTGTTTATTGTGCTCAAGTGTGGTTATCTTCATGTCTCAAAGGTCAGCTAGAACTCATGAATAAATAATTTAGGAAGTACACCTCAATTTCTGGTGATTAAATCGTTCATGTTTGCTTTCAGTGTGCATCTAGCATTGTCTGTGGTCCTGATCATCCTCTGCACAGGTTTTACTCCAAGCCAAGGAGATTTTACACCCTGTCACATATGCGGACAGAAATGCGGACAGAAGGTTTTAGGAATTCATTTTATACCTAGAAGTATTAAACTTTTAAATTGTAATATTCAAAGATGACTTTTTACCCACTTTTGTAAGAACTTATTTTTAGGCTTTTAAATGTATTCATTGGTGACTTTTATTCAGTCTTAGGATGCTTGTTTTCCATTTTTATTATATTGTCATTTGTGATGATTATCAATAAATTTGAACTTGAACTTGAAATTTGTACTCAAAGATGTGACCTGGTATCAGTGTTGAATGAAAACCTCGCTTGAGGCGGGGGTCGAAGGTTCCATTTGATGGGTGCATAAGTGATTGGTTAGTGGCATTAGTATTAGCGCAAGGCCTAGTGCTAGCCCATAGAGCAGGATATAGGAACCCTGCTCTATGTGCTAGCCTTTATTTGATGCCATGTGTGATGTTGACTACTAGGCCTGTAGCCTAACATTAGGCTATCTCAAACGGAAACATAGGTGAAACAAAAGGCAGGTCTGTGTATGGTCAGTCGCTGAAAGAACTATGTTAAAGGCTATATGCTAGTCTTAGGCTAGTGAACTTGGGTATCAGAACGAAGAATGTAATTCATTCATTTGTTATTTTTATGCAGAGAAAAGTCTGGAAGGTCTGGACTAGCTGGATGTTAGAAAACTCATTCCTTTGATAGCCTTTCAACCACACTAGCTAGAAAATTATTACGGTCAGTTGTTTACCGACCGATAGAGCTGGAAGAATTATTTTGGCACATTTCTGTGTTTGAATTAAAAAACTGGAAACTGATGGTAAGTTTTGAAAACCATTTTGACGATTTTTGAAGTAATGATGTTCCATTCTTCCACAGTGCAGTAACAGAATTGTGGAATAGGCCTACTTGCAAAATTGTTGTCTGGAGCTTAACTGATAACTGCCAGCTTTAATTCAATCCCTGTTTTTCTGTAAGACTGTTGGTAACAATTAAGACTTTATTCTGGGAAAATCCAACAAAATTATTACTTGCGACCAGCATGTAATCTTGACAATATTTCAGTGTTTGCAAGGTTGGAGGGTGCAGCAAAGTTAGGGTGAATGAAATCTGGTCCCTTTATGCTGCTTGTAATGAACAATTAAAGTAAAATATGAGAAACATAAAATGCCTAAAACTTTCCAGAGCTGTTTGATCTGCAATGTAGCTTCCTATTGTGTAATATTTTCATGGTGTTTGCAAAGAATTAACAGTCTCTTAAGCAAGGTGGCATCATGGGTTTTGAATTGAAGGTGGCAGTACACACACATAACAACTCAGTGTTTCTGATGAAACCTTGAGTGGATCACTGTGGAGTAAGAGCAGCCCAAAGACCAAGGCTTAAGCCAGAGAGCAGTCCAGGAGTCATTTGGACTCCCAAAATTTTGGATTGGCCCATATGTATAATACATTTTAATACACAAACTTCACTAGAATTTACTGTTTGGACTCCCTGATCTCACCGTGCTGGCTAAAGCCCTTCCAAAGACTGTTACTCATCAAAGACAAAAAGAATTACTACACTAAAAACAAACTTTTCTCGAATAAAAGTTTCTTCTGACATTCTAGCCATTATATTTTTGTTAAAATTTTTATGTAATACTGCAGTTTGTTCAAATGCTGAAACTTGAAAACTATTGATCTTGAGCAGTGTTTCTGCTAAGCCGCTTTGACGCAATGACTTTTCCATTTCACGCACTGATATTCATGGCAAAAAATTGAAAAGAAGGGTTTCATTCATTCCTTAAAGTTGATACTGTGTGAATGCACAGCTTTGAAATTTCAAGTGAGTCAAATTTTCTCAAATTGTGTATATTGACCCAATGGATAATTTCTTAGAGGAAACACTGATTGTGAGTCAAATTTACCTTTAAAAATTAAGGAAGAATAACAGAACCAGTGCACCTTTTTATGTTGTGTGAAAAGTAAGCAATTCAGGTGGTGCTTACAGTACATTAATTGAGTCACATTGTGCATACATGCTATACTAGCGTTTAGAATGTACTGCGCAACTCAAGCTTCCAATTCTCTCAAGGTACCCGTACTGTACTGTGACATGTTCCATACTATGACCCATTAAAAATCTGGGGTCTTCGACTTGCACAGTGCTGGTCATGGTTGAATTGAATAAAGTGACCTACCCAAAGCCTAGCCTAGGGAAGAGTGCTAGTGGACAGTATTTGACACTTCACGGATTTTTGGATTCCAATAGCTGTTGTTCAAGTGAAATAAAAAAACAGTAAGTGTGCTGCCTTCTTACATCTGTCCTTACTATCCCATGTGAAAAATAGAAATAATTTGTTATGTGTGAAAGAAGCTTGGTGAGCCTCATCAAAACCTCTTGACCCCAACAGATCAGAATTCACCCTTTGTGAATAATTGTCACTTCATTACTCATAGTTCACATTTCACAAAGTTCTAATACTTAAACTCAATTATTAATTGCCTTGATTGTAAACATTATAATAAATAAATGTGTTTAAGTAGTGAATTAAAAGGAATTATGAAAGGTCAAATACTGGTAACATCAAACGTTGTAGTCCAGAATTTGACCTCTGTGTTTCATGGTCAAATACTACATACAGTACCACTTTGCAAAGCAGAGTTCATGTAGGCATACATGAGCATAGGATCGGATCGAGGCAGCCTTCACATTTGGATTTTTCAATTCCTCATGACATGTCTTGCTAACCTCAGTTCAATTACTGAATCTGAAATGTCTTCAGATGGAATATCATTTTGGAATATATATCATGGCAGAATGCTCCTTGCCACTCTCACACAGCCCCCTGAGGTAAGAACTGTTCTCATCAGTGATGATTCATCGCTACTGAACGTGAGCTCTAGTGAGAGAATATGAAAACCTAGTAAAAATGGAACGTACCATTCAGGGGTTAAAACTGAAGGTTGCATTTTCTTTGCATACTTTCCAAATCTTATTATTTTGAATAAATAAAATCAACCTAATATGCCTGAAATACAATTTGTATTTTAGTATGTACTCAAGCTGTAGCCTACATACAGTCACAACAGGAATGTACAAGACTAAACCCGTGGAATTGTCCATTCTCCCAACAAGACATCTCAACAAGCAAGGTCCTTTAATGTGCTTCTAAATTGCATTTTCGTTCTTGAGAATGCAAAAAAAGTTCTTGTAATTTCAGTATTGTACGTGTTCCGTGATCTGCAGTGCTGGTCAGTGCTGGTTGTTCCTGACCAGGACACAGAAATGCTGACCACCCCTAAGATCAGAAAGTATTATTGCTGCCCAGCACTGATATCAGATACTGTAACAGAGTTCAGTTCAGTTCAGTTCAGTTCATTTATTTGATTTTCACAACTTCAATAATAATACATATATATATAATGTGACATTTTAACAGAAAATGGTAATGTATAGAATATTTATATCATTATCAACAAAGTAGAAAATAAGCAGGTCGAAGCTGTGAGGGAAGCACATACAAAAAACTCATATGAGCTTAACTAAGGTAAGTGCTCCCTAGCTAAAAAAGATGAATGATAGGCCCTAAAACAAGAAAAAAACATTAGATATCCCTCCCAAACACGGAAAAAGTGGACGAACTATAAACTGTAACCCCCCCTCCCCCCTCCCACCACTAATCAAATGGGACTAGTACTTATCAAAGAAATTTTTATTAAGACTATTTCTAAGTTGTTTTAAAGATTTACAATCTCTAATGTGATGTGGAAGAGAATTCCACAAATCAATAGCAGTATTGCTTGGATTTTTCAGGACAGTGGCTGAATAACAAGGTGGACAATGAATATTATAGGATTGGCGTGTGAAGTGACTGTGGATCTCATTATTTGTTCGAAAGAAATTATCAAAAGAAGATGGTAGTTGATGGTTTAAGGCACGGTAGACAAAGAAATTAAATTCACGGCAATGACATCACTAAGCTTAAGTAGCTTCAGATTTAAGAAAAGACGGCTAGTATGCTCATTGTAATCAGCTCGGACAATATGTCGAATAGCACGCTTCTGCAATACCTCCAATTTGTGAAATAAAGTCTTATTTACAGCAGACCAAATGGTACAACAATAAGTAAAATGGGGTAAAATGAGGGTTTGATATAGTGACTTCAGAACTCTAGTTGGTAAAATATGTTTCAATCTTGACAGTATTCCAATACCTCTTGATACATTGCTAATAATATGATCAACGTGGGGCGCCCAACAGAGCTTACTATCTATGTAAATTCCTAAAAACTTTGTGGAATGAACACGTTCAATGATCGTATTATTCAAATATAACTGGATGTTCCAGATGTTGCTAACGGGACCAAAAATCATATAATTAGTTTTACCAATATTTAAGGACAGTTTGTTGGCACCAAACCAATCAACATACAAATTCAGGTCTGACAAGATGGTTTCATGTAAAGTTTGGGGATCGGTACCTTTGTAAAAAATATTTGTGTCGTCAGCAAAAAGAACTACTGTTGACTTGTTGGAGACCCGGCAAATATCATTTGTATAAATAATAAAAAGGAGAGGTCCTAAAATCGAACCTTGAGGTACCCCACAATCAATATTACAAAGGTCAGAAGTAACATCATTGTAATTTACAAATTGAGATCTATCACTTAAATAACTATAAAACCAGTCACGGGCTATGCCCCTCACACCGTAAAGAGTAAGTTTATGTAACAGAATTTCATGGTTAATAGTGTCAAATGCTTTTGACAAGTCTAGAAAAATGCCAACACAAGATTCGTTATTATTTAGAGCATTATACAGCTTATTTGTTGTTGATAGAAGAGCCAATTCAGTTGAATGACCAGGTCGAAACCCGTACTGGTTATTGGAGAGGAGATTATTGTTATCAAAGAAATCAATGAGACGATTAAACATAAGTCTTTCAATGATTTTCGAGAGCCAAGATAGAATTGATATGGGACGATAATTTTCAAACAATGCATGATCACCTTTTTTGTAAATTGGGACAACACGAGCCGTTTTAAGATTTTCAGGATAAGTTCCAGTAAGAAGTGACAAATTAGCAATATGGGTGATGGGCTTGGCAATATAAGGAATGACATGTCTCATAATACCAGGTTTAATATCATCAGGACCTGCTGATTTATTAGGTTTGAGACAGGCCATTGAAACATTAATTGTTTCACAATCATCTACAGGTGAAAGAAACATAGAGTTTTTGTTGGTCATTTCAAGATTCATAAAGTCTCTATAAGACTTGATACTACTTATATCCGCAGAAAGGTTTCTGCCTATATTAATAAAGAAATTGTTAAACTCATTGGCAATGCTATGTGGATCATTAACTAAATCATTTCCTCTCTTAAAAATAGTATTAACATTACACCTTTTATTCCTGTTAAGCAGGCTGTTAATATTGTTCCAAGTGCGCTTGGAATCATTTTTACATTTGTCAAATTTATCATAGTAATACAATTTCTTGGAGACACATAAGATATGATTAAGTTTATTGCGATATTTCTTGTAGTTAAGGTGATTAACCTCTGAAGGATTTCCCAAGTATTTCTTATAAAGTTTATTTCTGGTTTTAATTGACTTTAGAATGCCCGTGGTGATCCATGGGTGACGTTTCTTCTGCTTAGACTTTTTAATTCGAATAAAAGGAAAACAATTGTTATAAATAGTAGAAATAATGTTACAAAATACACTGTTAGCACGATTTATATCGTCACATACCAAGACTGAGGACCAGTCTACTGAAGCAATTTCAGTCGTAAACCTCGTAATATTACTGGTGGATAGATTTCTCATAAAGAATGTATTATCAAAATCACTATGACGACAAGGAATACTAATCTGAGAGAAAATCGGAAGATGATCACTTATGTCAGTAATTAGTACTCCTGACACTACACTTGATAAGTTTGAATTGGTAAATATATTGTCGATTAAACTTGCTGAACTTCCTGTAATTCGTGTTGGTTTCGAAATTAACGGGTAGAAGCCATTTGATGAAAGCATGGCAATAAAATCAGATGATGAGCTTTTATTGAGATCAATGTTATAATCTCCCATAATAAAACATTCCCTGCCTTCATTAGAAATGGATAGTAATATGGAGTTAAAAACTTCATGAAAGTCTTTAACAGAGGAGTTTGGAGGTCTGTAAACAACACCGACAATGAAAATAGTTTTGTTAAGACTTACTTCAACAAATAAACTTTCAATCATATGATTGAACATGAAGTACCTTTGGGTGGGAAGGCCAGCTGTGTGATGTTAACAACAAAACAGAGAAAATCAAAGAGTGCAATAAAGGATGTTTTTTCTTTATCAGAAAATTAAAATGCCTACTGTTCTTCTTTATCAATCGCAATGAAATCTATGGTACCGCACAATATGGTAAAAACAAATTTTTTGTGATCCCAAAAAATCTGACCAACGTAGCCTAAGTCACAGAAGCTTTGGTGCACATGTAAGCATTAAACAGGTTTTTTCTGGCCAAACCTCCATTGACTTTTAGTCAGATTTGTTTCAGGCAGTTAAAAAATGCCTCATGTAGAACATGTTCTAAATGTGGTGAGCCTCACACCCATGGAATTAACTGTCCTTTTCAAATTTGGATTTTTTATGAATGGCAGTGAAAGAAATCATGATGATTTCAGTCACTTGACTGGTTTACTTCACACAGGTAAGGGAGTCTGCTGAATGGCTGTGAGACCAAGGAGCGCTAGCTGTATTCAGATATGATCAAGAGTTTTCACATAAAGCAAAAAGCATTTCTTTAAGAAAGTGGATCTTCGTGAACTTTTATCTCATGTAAGCAGAGTTGAAATAAATTGTGAATTTTGTGGAATTGGGTCAAGTCAGAAATAACAGTTGTTAGATAGGGTAGCCTTGCAAGGTGATATAGTTAGTTAGTTAGTTAGTTAGATAATATTTAACGACACACCAACACGAATGTGTTATATAGTGTCAACTAGATAATTTTGTTTCAAGTACGGTTTCAAATATTGTTAAAATACATTGCAAGGTGATGTAAAGAGTATAGATAACATTTTAATTATGTGATTGCAAATGATAATAATAATAATAGCAACAACAACAACAATAATAATAATAGTAGTGGTTGACTTACTGGGTGGGGTTGAATACTGTGCAATCTACCAGGCTAGAGCATTTATTGTAAAAGAATGCTGCAAAGCATGTGCTTGATTCTTTTTAGTATTATTATGCTTCTTCATACAGTAATTAAGTGCAAAGGGAAGAAAAATGTATAAAAAAGTCATTGCACATGTGTGATTAATGTTCCCCTTTGCATTCCAGATAAACTGTCAGACTGTCAGATCTAGTTAAGTGGTCAACAAAATTTACTCAAAGCGAGATCTGTTCTTCAAAAAGTGTTCTACCATGGCCCCAAACAGACTCAACCAGCAAGGAGAGACAGAGTCACAGAGTCAGACATGTTTAACATTCTCTGTGATCCTGGTCATAGCTATATGCCTTGCTGTGCCACATCTTGTGATTGGGGGTGCTAGCGTTCTTATTGGATTGGCCCTTGTTAGCAGAGCTCCTGTTGTCCTAGCCAACACAATTGCACCTATTTGGAGTGGTGGTATTGTAAGTAAAGTGATTTTATTTACATGAGTATACTGTAGATGTGAGCAGAGTTTCATTGGTTTTGTACAGTAGTATACAAGTGTTTGAAATCTTAATTGTTATGATTGGGGTTGGAGGGAGGCGGGCTCAATGCCTCAAAGAGTCAGCAGTACCCTAGCTACCAAATGCTCTTTTGAAGCAATCATGGTAGGGAGAACTTCCAAAGCAGTAGCAAAAGATGTCAGTACCTCTCCTAGCTAAAATAATGTGACTGTCGCATGTAAAATTAACCGTCAGGTAGTGCTGTGGGTGTGCTAAGAACCTATAAGCATGATACTCATTGAATGACAAACCCCTCTCAAATTTTCATGTCAATGCAGTTCAAGCACTGTTGTGTAAGCTTAGGCTTATAGTCATGATCCTGTAATGTACAGTTAAGTCAGTTTACAACCTAGTGAATAAGCTTTCATGCCCTTCCTCAACATCAGTATTGGTTGTTGATGAGGTCTTTCCTTACATAAGTGTTCAAAATTAGGTCTGTTGAATTTGAAATAAATACAAATACTGAAACTCTTAATGCTAGACTTTCTGCATGAATATATTATAAGAGGAGACCGTATTTTACTCAGTGGTATTGATTTATATGCAGACCTAGCTGGTAATGGCTTTAATGGCCAAAAATTTATGTTAATAGTCAACTTTACTGCTTCAAAGATCATTTCAAATGAAATTAACAAAAATTACATATATTGGCTTGGGTTCTATGTTTTTTCAAGTAAAGTTAGAAATTTGTATTTCTTCCCACAAGGAGTATAGAAGGTATACATTTGAGGAACTACTGTATAGTGGTTATAGAAACTGTATATATAAATCATAACCACTGCTTATGAAAGTTTTCACAATATATTGCTAATGAAAAATTGGTATGGCAACATGCCTTGTATCTTTTTGAAGGTCATTTGGATTGCCCATTCAGCATAAATTTATACAATAACAGTTAATCTAATAATTACTTTTGGGCACTGGAAATTAGTAGCAATGTGTGATAAAAAGGAGTTATATTCAGGGCTTGAAATAACCGGCAGCACTGACAGCCATAGCTGTAGGGCTCTTTCTGATGGCTGTGGTGCCCCTTGGTCAATGTCCTATGAAAAAATATACACCGACAGCCAATTTGCTCATTTTGGCTGCGCCCTTTTTGGTTTCGATGATAAGAGAAAATTAACCAATGCATTCGTGATGGCGTGTGTGTGTATGTTCGTGTGTGAGGGTGTGTGTGCGTATGTGTGGGTTTGTATGAGTGTGCATATGTGTGTGTGTGTGTATGTGTGTTTGTGACACTTTGCTCGTTAACATGATATCTCAAGAAGGGAAACTCTGACGGTTCTCAAACTTGGTACAAAAATGCCCCATATTAAGAGGAAGAACCCTATTGTTTTTGGTGGGGGTCAAAGGTCATCTGGGGTCACCAGAAGTCAAACTCTGAAAACCTTGTTAACACAATATCTCAAGATAGGAAGCTTGGATAAATTTCATACTTAGTATGTAGATGCGTTATGGTAAGAGAAAGAACCCTATTGTTTTTGATGGAGGTCAAAGGTCATCTGGGGTCACCAGGGGTCAAACGCTGAAAACCTTGTTAACACGATATCTCAAGGTGGGAACATTGGATAAATTTCATACTTAGTATGTAGATGTGTTATGGTGAGAGGAAGAACCGTATTGTTTTGGGGGGAGGTCAAAGGTCATTTGGGGTCACCAGGGGTCAAATCTTGAAAACCTTGTTAACATGATATCTCAAGCTGGAAAACTTGGATTGATTTCATACTTAGTATGTAGATGCTTAATGGCAAGACAATGAACCCTATCATTTTTGGTGGAGGTCAAAGGTCATCTGGGGTCATCAGGGGTCAAACACTGAAAACCTTATTAGCACGATATCTCCAGTTAAGAAGCTTGGATAGATTTCATACTTAGTATGTGGATGCATTATGGTGCAAAGGTGAACGCTTTCATTTTTTGGTGGAGGTCAAAGGTCATCTGAGGTCACCAGGGGGTCAAACACTGAAAACCATATTAACAGAATATCTCCAGGTAGGAAGCTTGAATAGATTTTATACTTAGTATGTGGATGCATTATGGTACAAAGGTGAAAACTTTCATTTTTGGTGGAGGTCAAAGGTCATTTGGGGTCACCAGGGGTCAAAAACTGAAAACCTTGTTAACACAATATCTCCAGGTAGGAAGCTTGAATAGATTTCATACTTGGTTTGTGGATGCATTTTGATGAGAAGTTGAACACTTTTATTTTTGGTGGAGGTCACAGGTCATCTGAGGTCACTGGGGGTCAAACACTGAAAACCTTGTTAACATGATATCTCCAGGTAGGAAGCTTGAATAGATTTCATACTTAGTATGTGGATGCATGATGGTGCGAAGATGAATACTTTTATTTTTGGTGGAGGTCAAAGGTCATGTGGGGTCACCGGGGGTCAAAAACTGAAAACCTTGTTAACACGATATCTCCAGGTAGGAAACTTGGATAGATTTTAAACTTGGTATGTGGATGCATTATGATGAGAAGGTGAACCCTATTATTTCTGGTGGAGGTCAAAGGTCATCTGAGGTCATTGGGGGTCAAACACTAAAAACCTTGTTAACACGATATGTCCAGGTAGGAAGCTTGGATAGATTTCATACTCAGTATGTGGATGCATTATGGTGAAAAGATGAATGCTTTCATTTTTGGTGGAGGTTAAAGGTCATCTGGGGTCACAGGTATCAAAAAGCAAAATTTCCCAAGAATTCCCAAGAACATCATCTCGAGTCATTAGCGGTCAAAATGCAAAATATCCCAGGAATTCCCAAGATCAAATATGAACCTGAAATTATTTTCTGACATGTTAAGATACTACTTGACCAGTGACTGAAAGATATGGGACATCATGGCATTATTTGGAATAGAACGTATATCATCGAAACCTCAATGCATTTTTGCATTCTGGTTCTGGTACTGGTTGACCAGAATTAAAAGGATATATGGTAGAAATTAGGTACTATCTTGCATAGTTTTGAAACATTACAAGTAAAATTCAATGTGTTAAATGCAAACAGGATTTCATGCAGTCATAAAGTCTCATCCACAGGGTTATATATGGTTATGTGTTGTATTGCACGATTTGGAATTAAATCAGGCTTGTATAAAATGTTTTCTCAAAAACCATAGTGTGTACATTCCCCTACCTCTGTTACAGGAAAAATATGATTTCACTCTTCTGAGAAAAATTGTCTAAAGACATCAATCCCTGTCTGGTCAATGTAGGAGAAGTTTCACGTTCCACCCAACTAGGAGATATCTGATAACAGCTCAGTGTGGCCAAGTATGAGGTGTTTCTGCCGAAGGGAACTATGTTCGCGCCTTTTGCTTGTCTCTGCACTTCTATTAAATCAAGTATAAACTAACTGTCAGGCCGGTAATCCTGTCTGTCAGCAAACTGCTCACTTGACCATGAAATGGTCTTGCAGCAGACTATTTGCCTAGCCATTGTATTTCTACAAAGTAGTCTATTTACGCTTGAGAGAGTTTGTTTGCACAAGATGTGCAGAGTGGGAAAAAGAGGAAGTCTTTCTAGCTTTGTGGTTTTTTCAGTGCAGTGTACAGTTCTGAAAAAGTCCGCCGAGCAGTGGATATTGGAGTAGCTGGCAAGAACACGGCATGTACAGGAAAAATATGATTTCACTCTTCTGAGAAAAATTGTCTAAAGACATCAATCCCTGTCTGGTCAATGTAGGAGAAGTTTCACTTTCCACCAAACTATGAGATATCTGATAATAGCTCAGTGTGGCCAAGAAATTGGAGTGGCCACAGCCTCGGGAGTTACTCGCAGCTCAGAGTGTGTTATATAACGTTAATTTGAGTTACCCTTGGCCAGCCAGAGCATAAAATTGGTGCCTTAAGCATTACAACATACTGAAGTTTGAAAAGTTGTAACCCATAAATCCTTGCAGAGTACTGTTTTACAGTACTCACGTATGCTGTAAGCCAGCTGTAAAATAGGGTGATGAACACACTATGCAGAGCATACATACATACACAACACTGTATACTGAATAATAATGGCTTCAGAGATGCACCAGTGTTGGTTCATTGCAGTCCTGCACACCACTGAGAATTCACTTTTTGCATATCAGTGGAAATTAATTTCCTTTGTCTATAT
Organism: Holothuria leucospilota; assembly: GCA_029531755.1. NCBI lineage: Eukaryota > Metazoa > Echinodermata > Holothuroidea > Aspidochirotida > Holothuriidae > Holothuria > Holothuria leucospilota. The sequence goes on along the minus strand of CM055963.1, from coordinate 52,999,257 downwards.
TTCCAGTACTTTGTCACAAGTCTGTTTGGCTTCTATGCTGCAAAGAGGAAGACATCTTACATGGTGAGTACAACCTTGCTTTTCATCTGGTTATAAAATCTTTTTTTTTTTTTTTACAGTTACTTTTATACATTTACTCTTTGGAGGCCATCAATTTTGTCATCATTGTTACAATAGTGTAAAAGGTGTAATGAAGTAATCCTTGTTTGGACCCCCGGTCATGAATCTCATGGTATATGTGGGTGCATGCCCCACATCAAGTAGATGCCCCCTATCAGTTTTGGTGGAGGTCAAAGGTCACTGGAGGTCAAACTGTGAAAACATTGTGAACAGGGTATCACAGGAAGAAAGCCTGTATGACTCTCATACTTAATTGGCATGTAGATGTCCCATACTGGGTGCATGATCTGGATATTGTTTTGGTGCAAGTGAAAGGTCATTTGAGGTCACTAGGAGTCTGACTGTGTAAACCTTGTAATCCTTGTTAACTTGATTTGGTAAGTGTGAAATGTTTGGATCTTGTATCTGGCATGTATTAGCACCCACAATTAAAAACAAGAAGCTGATTCATGAACATGTTCACATGATGTTAGTCTGGCTTGGTCTGTACCCATGCATATTCCAGTGGCATTTCACAAAGGTCCTATGTGTTTGCAGTACATGTTCTCCAAACCCTGTAGCAATACTACATTTCTAACTCAAGGTATCTCATAATTATTCTAAAGAATGGTTGTTTTTGTCAAAAAAATATCCCCATTCTCATCAAGGTCACAGAATGCAATGTAAGTGGGCACATATCCTTAGATTTCTAGTTTTGTTTTTCTTCCTAATATGTCCTGTTTTTCCTTGAAATTTGACACCGTTGAAATGCTTGGATATCGTTCTATGTAAATCTACAGTAGCATAAAACTACACTGTATGTAGGGCTTAGCCAACGAAGAACTTTATCAAATATTCCATACAGTGTTGTCAGTATCATAAAGACATAAAAAATTTGCTGTCTCATCAAAGTGCTGCAATAACAGCACAGATTTCCATCATGCACTGTATCTCTGGAAAAAGTTACATTTCTTTGAAGATTTGTATCTTCTAAATGCTACATGTTACTGAGATGCAGTGTGCAGCTCCTAAAACAGAAAAAAATTTTGCTTTTTTTTTTGAGATCATGGAATTTAATCCCTGGTAAATCTCTTTAACACTCTCAATCTTAATTTAAGCACAAAGTTCGTTCCAAATTTACTTTTATACGCTGAAATTTGTGGTAAGAAGTAACATCCATGATTTTTTGACACAAATGGCAACCATTTTACCTAAATTTTACCAGATTCATTGTCTTAAAGACAGGTCAGGGTAATTGTTTTAGTCTGGTGGGGTTGCTAAACAAGTACTCTTTCAGCATGGTCTGAAATAGCTTTTTTCTTGCTTCTTTTGACAGATGTGCTGTTTTGGTGGGTTTTCAGTGGTCAGTCTCATGGTGGGAACTATAAGTATACAGCTTCTTAGGATGGGATTGGTGGACCTTACCAACAGTGGACATGTCTATATGAAGGTAATGTATACTGGCACCAGCTGCAGTAATTTTAACACGGTAACTAGCTGAAATCGTAATCTGTTGTAATGGTGGTAACAGGTGGGCCTTCATGAAACTTGCTGTGATTCTTTTGCCAACATGTCAGCATGCTTCAACTTCCCAGTGGATTAACTAAATACCCGAGTAGGATGGGATTACTCACAGTCCAGCTGATGGTTGATGAATGTCGATGGGGTGTATGCACTGATTAGGCCTCCTGTTTTGACAGTAGTAGGCACAAAGGAAGTGTGACTGGCGATTACTTTACTTTGAAACTTAAGTTCGGTATAAATAGAGCTTTGGAACAGGACATTAAAGGCTGGGACGCTAATCATCTTGTCCCAGAATATTCACATTCTCCCAACAAAGTGTATTTCTAGCCCCTTCTTCATTTAAACAAAATCTGTCTACTGCACCTCCTAGACAAAAGGCCATCTTCTGCTGAGTACTGATGTGTGTGATTTCACTGTTACTGTAATCTGGCCATTTGCAGTGGGCTACATGACATACACTTTACTCAGCTGCACAAGTTATCCAAGACCAGCTAGGATGGCTTAAATATTTTAAGCTATTGTTTGTACTTATGTCAGTCTGAATGTAGACACCAATTTTTAATGTAAATCTATATGAGGTGCTGCAACACACCCTGTAAAGAATATTTTCATGGGTTTCTGGACAATCCCCCCAGGACACTTGTCATCCCGACATCTTCCCCTGGACAACTCTCCTGGGACAATTTCTACCTGAACAGTTCCCACCCATAGCAATTACCCCTCAATCAACTTACCCCACTATAAAATTTTAAATTTTTCTGGGGGAGTGGGTGGGAATAGTCTGGGACCAATTTTCCAGGTGAGCCTTGTCAGGGGAGGGGTAGGGGAAAAGTCTGGTCACGTTTCCATCAAGAATTACAGAAGACCAGACATTGATATATTGCCCATATTAAATACACATTATTATGTCAGTAGTTTGTATATTTCTTTAAAGAGATCAGTACATACATTGCACACTTGATATTTTGATGTGTAGTAGCATCATGTGAATGGTGGACCTTACCAACAATGGATACTTCTGAACAATCAGTGTAGCCATATTACAGGAGAAGAAAGCACTGCAGAGACTAGGGAATGGTTAGAAAAATAGTTGTTATTAAGCTATATAGTTTAACAAAACAAGAATTAAAAAGTTACAGGAGAAATGTTGTAATATTTACACAAAGGAATGTGATTATATCGTATCTCATCTTTGGTTTTATTTCCTGAATTTGACAGGATGAGATTGATGAGTTTACGGTAATAGGGGTTGCTCTTGCTGGAGCAGAGTGCATAATCAGCGTCATAAGTGCCGTAGCTGGGTTCATGCTGGCAAATATCTTGAGGAAAAGGTCTGGCATGGATGAACCAACAGAACCAACCAAAGAACAGCTCATGGCAGAGAGACAGGAGGAGATTCGAAAGGTTAGTACAAGATTAAAGAAATTGAACAAGTGAGGGTACAGCTTTGATGAGGATAAAATTTTGCATTACAGCTTTGAGATTTGTTTGTGAAGAATAAATTTACAGAAAAGTAGAAAACAGTTTAGTTCCAAAGACACTTTTTATTGTCAAAAAACAATTCAGCTTTACTTGCATTTCAGATTATTCAGATATGTAAAGTCTTGAAATGATCTACAGGCCAGTTTAACTTAGAGATGTGTCATGTCAGTGTTTGGTAACATATGTAAATAAGCACTAGGTTGTATTATCTCCTTAGAATGAGTAGCAGATTTGTTTATTCTGTGTCCATTAAAGTGTAGGATCAATTGATTGACTTCACCAACATCTTGTGTCATTAAGTATATCAGTAATAAATAATAAAAGAGATTAGTCTTTGTTTAGCAGCAGGGATGTTAGGACCAGAAATTAGCCTCAGTCATTGAAGTATAGGAGGTGTATTAGTTGCATTTGTGTATACAGTATGGGTAATATATGTTTGTGAATGAAAGGAAGGGAAATGCAAAAATTTATTTTTGATATATATGGAAGTGAAATTAAAGCTATGCATTCTGGTGAAATATTCATTTAATTCAGATTTGTGGTTCTTGAGGTATCAGTGGATAAAGTTACAATATTTGTAACCTACAGTGAACTTTAAGCAAGCAGGAGGAATGTCAATTTCCTACGTGTATTAGCAATACTTTTATTTGCTTTGTTTTGCAGTTTGTTGTTTTGACTTGAAATAGAGTTACAAATTTCCCATGGGAATGTAAAGTGTATCAAAATTCGCTCACCTCCTATGCTTTAACATTTGTTTTGAAATTATGGAGGGAGAAAATTGATGGTTGAGTTGAAAGAAAAACAAAAGTGTGAATGGTAATCACTGTCAGGTTATGATGTCACATGTGCTTGCTTCAAGTTCAATATGGGTTGGTAATGTGATTAGAACCACACATCTTAATCAAATGAAAATTCCACCAGCATGAATAGAATTAGTTCTTATTGGCATATCAAAACTTAATTTGAGCTGTAACTCCTCCTTAAGTGAACACATGGTATCACCAGCTGGTTGTGTCAGTGTTACAAGTACACATATGTATCCATCGTGGACTTATTGCATTGATCACAGTCATTTGCCCATGAGCAATACTCATCTTCTATGTATATGTAGTACATTTGTAAGTTTTTCATAATTACACCTGATCATTCTTTTAATTGTTGTTTTTGGTATAAATCTTGTTTCATCAGGAAAAACTTTTGGAGGTAAAAGTTAACAGTTTCATATTTGGACAAACATTGTTTCTCTCCCACCCAATGACTGACAACGTAACTTTCCCTTTAAGTAATCCCCCCCCCCCAAAAAAAAAGAGAAAAGAAATAAGTATTTATTTCCTCGATTTATAACCACTAGCATTACACTGTATGTTCCTTACTTCTTTAACTTGTGGCAGGCCAAAGGTGCCAATAAGCCAAACTTGTTATATTTTTTACATAAACTTCCAGCATTTCTTGAAGATGTCTAATTCTAACATACAAGTTCAACTTTTGTAACCTTGGAAGATTGTAGATAATTGAAGTGTGAATGCCATATGCTTTATTAATTCCCCACATGCATAGCTAATATGTATGGAGACCCCATTCCATTCGCATGTCAAAGATCTTAAGGGTCCAGTGCGCTTATAATAGAAACCTTGTGATTAAAGGTATTTTTTTTGTCCCCACTTGTCCAAATTAAATTTGGCCAGTCTTGATGCCATAGTCACACATGCATCTTTCAAATATGTATGTGTTTTAAAGGTCCAGAATTGTCAGTAATGTTACGTGCTGTGCCTCTTGTAAATTTTGTGTTTCCATCTGCTGAAGTGGCCAGTATACTCCATGTTATACATATGTTAAGGGGTGTTCACACCAAAACGGAAATCTGCGTTTTGCAGGCAAAAGCCCCAAAGCAAATGGCATGTACATATTTCTATAGAATTGTTCGCACAGAAATGTTTTCACAATGCGATATCTGTGTGAACAGTTCCATAGAACTATGTACAAGCTTGTAGGAAGAAAGGCTTTCACGGCCAGAATCCATACTAGTAAGATAGTTTCAATGAGTACGCCGTCGAAGGTCTTGAAATAGTCAAGCTTTCGTTAGAAGTGGCTCTGACTTCTTCAGGACTGATGCAAGGAAGCAAGTGCAGTGAAGTTATATAGTTATGCTGCAACCCTGGTTGGTGGATTCTATGTTCTGGTTGACTGATTTGTCTGTGTTCTGTTTGGACAGTTGAATTGAGGATTCTGTGCTCTGATTGGGCGATTTATCTGTGTTCTCATTGGATGAGGCAAGTGAGAAAGGACCATGATTGGATGCAAAAAGACTGTTCCTCATGTGGCTGACATCTTTCCCATCCATCCTGTTAATAGTGGATTTTTCATTGACCCTAATCTCTAGAGCCTCTCTAATTAGCCACATCCCTAAATGTTGAACTTTAACTATTTCAAGACCTTTGACGGCGTACTCGTTGAAATCATCGTACTAGTACGAACAAGCTATTTGCTTTGTGGCTCCTGCCCTCAAAATGCAGCACTAGATTTTGGTTTTGGTGTGAATGCACCTTTTCCGTGTATGCCATACATAAAATTTAAAAAAAAAATGAAAGTGGGATTGAAGTCCTTGTCAGGAAATTTTGGTATTTGCTGGGAAATTTTTAACAATTGATAAGAAATTTGGCATGTTTTGTGCTTGAAAATGTAAAACATGTTGGAAAATTGCTTTCAGTGAAATTGACATTTTTTAAGCCGTGATTTCACAAGTCGTATTTGTAATTTGTGTGTCATGTTGTATAGATAGAGCAGTAAGGAGTATATTGAGCTCACCAATGTGTCCTTAGTGAGTACCGGGCCAGCCAATGAGAGCTTTTGGCTCACACACGCCTTAACACTGCATAGCTGCCCGAAAATTCGGCCACTGCAATGGCAAGTCACACATGGCTGCACATGCCTACCTCACAGCGCACCTCCCCCCCCCGGCATGTACGTCTACTTGCCTAGTTCTCAGGCAGCTTCGCTGATGGGAAATTCCGTGGATTCCCCACTGAAACCTTTCCTAGGACCCCATAAGGCCATCAAGATACGTATGGGTGAGCCTGTGCTGAGTACGGAATGATATGGGCATGGTTGAGCTCACCAATGTGTCCTTAGTGGTTACTGGGCCAGCCGGCGAGAGCTCTCGGCTCGCATTGCTTTCCTTACTCACACACGCTCAAAACTGGCATAGCTGCCCAAAAATTTGGCCACTGCGATGACAAGTCATGCGTGCCTGCATGTGCCTGCCTTGGAGTGCAGCCCACCCTCAAGCACATATGTCTTCTCGCCTAGTTCGCGGGCAGCTTCGCTGATGGGGAATTCCTGTGGATTCCCTACCGGGTCCTTTCCTAGGACCCTGTGAGGCCATCGAGGTGTGTAGGGGTGTACTGATAGTTAGACATTTTCATCAATGATAACACTGGGCTGATTATAGCATTGTTGTAGGGGATAATTAGGGAAATCTGCCATTCATGGAAGTGGCAGGTCTTTATTTATGAAAAAGGAAATGGAATCCTTTTTCTCTGTTTTAAGTCAAAAATAGTATAGCTATTTGGAGCTTTATGCCTGACTTAAGTTACTCAAGTCCAGTTCAAAGTTTTCATGAGGTTATGTTTATTGGTCAAAGCAAGCTGCTGTAGAGTGCCAGCATGTTGCAATCTACATAAATACACACAATGACTTTTTGTCTCCAGCTGTCTGTAGTATCTTAATGAGGTCAGTGACTGTTAGTGGTGAGATAATTGCTTCCTCAGCATGTCTGGCACACTCCGTGTGAAAGAAAAGTCAAAAGGAACATACTTAAAAGCCTTGAGCATTGAGAGGGAAAATAATATGCATAATTTGTAAAATTCATAATTCATCAACCTAATGCATTATTCCTCAGGGTTTTTCAGGGGGTAGTTTCAGTTTGTGTATAGTACTTTACTTCTTGTAACATGACAAAATGTCATGAAAAATATACTATTAAGAAGTAAGGTTGGTAAGTGTCACAGAATTCTCATGACATCACTGAATTTGAGCAAGCCATTAGCTTTGTCTCGTAATTACATTCTTGTCACAGAATTTCATTCCTATTAGGGAAAAATTTTTACAATTTGTTATGCTGGGCTTATTGTTTCTTTCTTTCCTCCTCGGTTTCAGTAGAAACTATTCCATACCTATACTTTGGCTTGTTAGTGAATGCTTTCTGATGCTATCATTTGCCTTGAAAATAACCAGTCCTGGTTTTCATTGTTACTTGATGAAAATGACATGCTTTTACCAAATTTTTGTTTTGTAATTTGACATGAAATCCCTACAGAGGTGTACAAATAGTTAATGTGCCAATCACCTGGAAATGCAATTTCCTGTCATCTTGGGGTGTTATGGTGCAAAAAATGTTCCTGCATTTGTCATTCCAGTTATGTTTAGACTGCTCTAAAGTGTCATAGAATTTGTTCAGTGGAAGTTTGCAAGCCTATGAAAAAGGCAGTCAGTGTTAGATTTACAAATGTCAGCAACTGAAGAAAAGTTAAAAAAAACTTGTCTAGGGTGTAGAAATAGTGGCTATTCAAAGTATGTGACAAATGAGGTTAAAGTTGACCAGGCTTACTCAATGCATGCCACATTAAAATGTCTAATGTAGTAAATATGCTTACTGCAAGCAAATAGGCTGGAAATTTTAGTCAGGCTAGGGATAATTGTGTATCATTAAACATAAACTGATGACAACTTGAGATCAACTTCTGGCATCTCAGCTCAAGCCAAAATTTTACCTTTTCTGCAGAGTAGTACTGTATTTATCTTTTTTATGTTGATACTGTCCTAACAGCAATGTGTTGAAGCTGCCAATAGAGTCAAAAGGATTCTGGGTATGGTTAATTGTGGTGAAGTGCTTATTAAGCTGTAAAAATGAGTTTAAACCTTATCTTTAGTATGCTGTGTGGCATGGCCTTGCTATAGGAATGACAAATTGAACCACTTGTGTGAGAAACTAAGATGAGCTATGAGGTTCATAATTCTGTTGAGAAGTGTGCCAGGCTATCATGAATGTTTGTGCAAAGCCACCAAGTTCGTCGGTTTTTGTGGAGAAGAAGAATGAAAATAAGGAACATTTGATGAAAATCAGAACCTATCAGTATATGGTGACATGTATGCTTGTGTACATTGAAAAGGCATGTGGTGTATGTGTGTGATGCTGTAAGTTTGTAATAACCAATATATCCAAAAAGAGTAACATTGATGATTTGTTTGCTTACCATGAAAGATAAGCCTTATTGAAGAGATGAACCCTACTGATTTTAGTGAAGTTCCAGGGTCATTTGGGGTCAACAGAGGGCAAAGTGTGAAAACTCTTTAATCATGATATCTCATGAAGATGAATAACATCACAAAGTCTCATACTTCGCATAGGTGTCCTATATTTAGTAGATTGAAGCAATGTAGCTTTCAGTTTTGGTGGAGGTCAAAGGTCACTTTTGATCACAAATTAAGTGTCATAGTCTTAAAGCCTCTTGAGAAGTAATTGTACCTTCAGATCAGTGTTGTATTGAGAAGAACCATGTATGTTCACTGCCCATACCAGTTTACAGCAGATATGGACCCATCTCATGTATGTAGAAATGGGTTACAAGTTTCCAAACTCACGTAATTGCTCAAGTCACCAAGTTTACATTTAGGCAGGATGAGAATGTAAATACTAGCTTCTCATGGACGTGTATACTATACTCACAGTTAGCATTTCTATGTGTGCAGCCTGTGTGTATATTTTTAATACTCTGTTAGCTGTTGTGAATACTGTCTTTATAGACCATTGATATTTCCTACATGGCCTCACAAAGAACTTGTTCTCCCACCTCACAGAGCTATGGTCAGATTTCAAAATTAAGTGACTGTACATGCAGGAATTGACACCTTAGGGCTGTTTCGCCAAGAAAAAGAAGAGGGCCGGGGCTTGCTGTTTGGCTGATAATTAGGCAGTTTTCATTCTATGTCTCTACTGATCAAACTCAAAAAAGGTCATGTGAGGTCACGAGGGGTCAAATGTTTGGGTAGTAATTGCTTTGCAAACACTATCTCAAAAACTTGGTGGACGATATTGACATATATTTAGATTAGCTTGTAGACCAGATTCCTATTGCTGAGTACAGTATGAATCCTCTTGTTCATTGTGGATGTCAAAGGTCATCTTAGTTAGCAAGATGGCAAACTCTAAAAACTTGTACTAATTAAAAATAACTCAGGTGTTTGGTAAAATTGTGAGATACACCGTACCTTGTTTCTGGATGTTATAAATATCAAGAATAGCCAGATGTTTTTTTTTTCTTTTTGTGTGTGTGTGTGTGGTTAAAGATCATATAGTTACCAGAGGTGTAAAAAGTCTGGAAACCTTGTAAATGTAGAGGTACCATACTTTGCATGTCTTATATTGAGCCAGTGAAACAATGAAACAGAATCCAAATAATGATGTCATCACTACCTAAATGAAAGTTAACATTCTGGTTTAGCCCTAAATCTAGTTTTGCCAAAATATGTGGAAATGTGCATGACAGAACAGCCAGTGGTTTTGATCAAAGAGCTGATATATACCATATAGTGTTGCTGTCTGTTAGAGTTGCATTGGCATTTGTACTTTTAGCACTGCTATCAGCTGAGTGCAGTGAATCTAGCTAGCTTATGCACTTATCAGGTGAGTGATGCACCCCACTACCCCTCGGCATTGTCAGTCAAATGTGGGTCATTGACCAACGACAGTGTGACGCACATGTCCGTCATTGAACCAGTGTTGTCAGTCACCACTATGACTGAGGGTTAGTCACATTTCCTCAATTGTCAGTCACTGTTGTGACCATGGGGTGGATCATTGTGAGTAAATTGTTACACATTGTGTAGGGATGCCAGTTATTTTCATTTTTTCAGTCAATATATTGTGACCCACCTGTCAGTCAAAATTACAAATTGTGCATCTATTTTGTGACTGAGGTGTGAGTCATTTTACATTAAGTTGTCAGTCACAGAAGTGACTTTGGGGTATGTCATTGTACACGTTTTGTCAACACTCTTATGGACAACGACTGACCATGTCCGGGGGTAGTAGGGTGCGTCATTCAGTTGATAAGTGCATTACTGTGGATGCATTTATTTTGTTCTCTACATACTGTGCACATACACAGGTAGCTTAAGTATACTTTAGCAAATTGAGCATGAAAGGTGTGGACTTCTCTGGTCTCTTGTTGGTTTCAATGATAAGAGAAACCTATGCATTCATGATGGCATTCATGATGGCATTTGTATGTATGTGTGTATGTGCATGTATGTGTGTGTGCTTTTGTGACACTGATCGTTAATACAATATCTCAAGAAAGGAAACTCTGACAGTTCTCAAACTTGGTACATAGATGCCCCATATTGAGAGAAAGAACCCTATTGTTTTTAGTGGAGGTCAAAGGTCATCTGGGGTCACTGGGGTCAAAAACTGAAAACCTTGTTAACACGATATCTCTGGGTAGGAAGCTTGGATAGATTTCATACATAGTATGTGGATGTGTTATGGTAAGAAGATGAACCCTATTGTTTTTGGTGGGGGCACAGGTCATCTGGGGTCACCGGGGGTCAAACACTGAAACCTTGTTAACATTTCTCAAGTTAGGAAGCTTGGATAGAGTTCATACTTGGTATGTGGATGCATTATGGTGAGAAGATGAATGCAATTGCTTTTGGTGGAGTTCAAAGGTCATCTGGGGTCCTGGTAGTCAAACACTGAAAACTTGTTGTTAACACAATATTTCAAGTTAGGAAGCTTGGATAGTTGGTGGAGGTCAAAGGTCATCTGGGGTCACTGAGGGTCAAATACTGAAAATGTTGTTAACACAATTTTTCAAGGCAGGAAGCTTTGACAGATTTCATACTTAGTATGTGGATGCGTTATGGAAAGAAAATAAACCCTAATGTTTTTGGTTGGGGGCAGAGGTCATTTGGGGTCACCGGGGGTCAAACACTGAAAACCATGTTAACATGATAAGTCAAGGTAGGAAGCGTGGGTAGATTTCATACGTAGTATGTGGATGTATTATGGTGAGAAAATGAACAATATTGTTTTTGGTGGGGGTCAAAGGTCATCTGGGGTCACCAGAGGTCAAAAATGACAATTTCCCAAGAATTCTCAACATTGTTACATGGGTTTACCAGAGGTCAAAAAGCAAAATTTCCCAAGAGTTCGAAAGGTTGTCATCTAGGGTCACCAGAGGTCAAAAAGCAAGTTCCCAAGAATTCCCAAGATGGTCATCTGGGTTCACCAGAGGTCAAAATGCAATATTTCCCAAGAACTCCCAAATAGGAACACAAAACGTTACAAAACAACACATTAAGATAGCATTTGACCAGTGACTGAAAGATATGGGACATCATGGTATTATTTGGAATAGAACATATATCATCGAAACCTCAATGCATTTTTGCATTCTGATTCTGGTTATGTAAGGTGTATGTTGCAGTGTTTTCACCTGTACTGTTTGCGATCGAGTGTGCTTTATTAAATTTTGGGCAAAGGACATTGATTCAGTAGTGATAGCAGTTGCCAACTTACCAGTGATATCAGCTTGACATTCTTACTGTAGTATAACTTAGGTTCATACGTAGAACGAGTACTGTATTAACATGCAGTATTGACTGCTCCTATTTAAAAGCTGTTTTTCACACCCCACCATGTTATTGTCAGTAAAGTAGGGTATATCATGCTACTACCCTGTTTGGCAGATGAAAATTGAAGGGAGCTCTGAAAGGCATTTATGTCAGTAGAAGATGATTGACATTTGTGTCCAGTCAAGCAATGGTGTCTTTAAAATCACCTCAAATTTCACCTAAACTGATAAATGTAAAAAAAGTAACAGTTGGCTACTTGAGGAAAGCTAGGTCAGTATAGGTTCCATAGTTAAACATTCATGAGTTTACAATGTGGGCTTCATGTCAGTGCTAAGAGTTTGTTTAGTGATTTCAAGAAGTCCATTGCACACATGCACAGCATTGCATTACATACTGCAATTCAATGTCATGCTTATAGATTTCGGACATTTGGGGTCTGGAAATGAAGCTTTTGATGTTGACAGCTCAGTTTGTGACTTCTCAACCTTCAAAGGGTTAAGCTTAGAAGAATATGAGGTGAATTGGTGCAGGTCTTTAAAGGGAAACATTGCATACTGCATATGTGGTTTAGAAAATTTCATACGCACCTTAAAACCATAATTAATTGATGTACAATGATAACCAGTTCAAAATAAATTAGCTGCTGATGGCCAACTTAATTTTAAAATAATAGAGTTTTCTCAGAATAAATAAAAAACTGCTTTATAGCTCATGAATAGTTTGCTCACCAAGCTTTCCTATCATCAAACCATGCATGGAACATATTTGACAACTCTTGTAGTTTGTAGCATTATTGGGGAAGAAATGCAGCGATTGCCAGAGTTTATTAGAAAGACTAAACAGTTGAATAGTCATAGCAACCTTTCTCTCTCTCTGCCATATTGATGCAATACACTGTAATCACAATATTCCTTGAATGTACGTGTACATTTCTTTTGGCAACAGGTTTCTTCACATTTTCTTCAGTAATGTCAAGTAGGTGCATGCATACATTCTTGAAGTTTGTAAGGCTTACTGCAGCTCTTTCTGGATTATCAATGAATGACATCAGTACTAGTACAGTATCAGTCACCATAGGTGTTGGAAGCTGTTCTCGGCTGGGGGGGGGGGGGGGAAGGGCTGAACATTTTTTCAAACCGAGGTCCTGGGGGAGGGGGTCCTTAGTTTGGTGCTACATATTGGCGGGTAAATTTTTAAGGAAAATAAATGAAAGCTATATGAGATTTTTGTACAGAAGGAACAAATAGGAGGTTTTGTCCTTGAATTGAGGGGGAACCCAGCCCCACCCCCACCCCCATACCTATGGCTGTCAGTTCTATCCATGAGCAACAGTAGGCTCATGAAGGCCTTTGTATGGCATACTTAAATGAATGTCAAAGAATTTAGGTTTATCAGATTGTATTGATCTTTTTTTACTAGTTCCTTTATGAGGATAATAGTCAATCCTGATGTTTTGTTTTTAAATAAACCTACTAACATCTTAGAAATATGTTCACATGATTTTTTCTTGTGGGTGTGATCATTAAAAATGTTGTTTGTAAACATTCCTATAATATTTATAATGAGGTGATGGATGAAAGGATAAAGTGTTGTGAAAGAGAAAAATGTTGCATTGTGAACCCTTCCTTTTGACAGTATCCTCTAATTAATGCATTGAAGTATTGAAACACCTAATTAACATACAAAACCACCTAACGCACAGTGTTGTAAATTTTACAATTTTACAGACTTTGTTTTCAGTGAGTGTGCTTGAAGTGTTTGTAACTAATATCAACTTAACATGAACAAAGGAAAAACTGTTTTGAACAGTTGCAGTGTAAGGAAGGGTTCATCCATTTTTTTTTTCCTTTTTTTACTAGAGTACTCTCTGTCTTCAGAGCTCCTCCCCCTCCCCTTTTGAGCATACTTTGAAAATCTGAAAAAAGAATTTGGGGCAAAAATTTGTGGTCATTTGTTATATTTTGGAAAAAGGTTTTGATGATCCCCAATGTGTATTTTGTGTTCATGTGAAAATGATGAAAAGGATGATGAATTCTCAAGTTTTAAAATACCAAAAAGTTAGTTAGGTAGAAGATGACAGACAGTATTGGCAATGTAGAGTATGTTCGTACTTTATCCAAGTATATTTAATTAAACATGTTGTACTTAGTGTATATACATGTATTGGTCCTTTAAAGTTTCTTCTGCAACATTGCAAGAACATATGTCATGGGTTAATGGTTTCAACTTCAAGGTAATTACTAAACTGATTCAGAATTCTGGTATATTGTGTCAATCAAATGTCAATATAGCTATTTGTAAGATTGAAATGCAGTTTCATTGTTTGAAGAGAGCAAGAATTAGCATTTCAAAATGTTATTTGTTTAAAGGGGATATTGCATGGCCTCAATTTAGGAATATGGTCATATCTCTAAATACAATTGGTGGCTGCACTTTAATTGACAGTAACTCAAACAGTACAGTAGCTTCACTTGGGTGGGTCAGTGATGACTTGTGCAGTCATTTGATTTCCCAATTAAGTCCATGGGCACACACGGTATTGCATTGACATGGCCTTAAGCAGATAAAACTCAGTGCAGGCTATATGCTATACATAGCTTGGACAGGAAAGTGCACTAGGCAGATGTTTTTTGTTGGTATTGGATGATGCCAAGGGCTAGAAGTAATTAACTGAGTAGGGAGGATTTTTTCTGTCTTGGGTGAGACTTGTTGCCCCTAAATGAATATGTAATTTGAGAATTTGCCATTTAATACCACAATCAAAACTTTTACTGCTTTAGGCAATATAACACTCTTTTGAAGCAGGTAGCAGAACATTAGACCATGCTACTTCCTTTTGCAACATCCATTTATGTTATAATTACTTATGCAAGCTTACATTAATCTAACAAGTGACAGTCAGATGTGATCTCCATACCATTTGCAAATGAGGTCTGTTTTGAAAGTTGACTAAATCTTAAGCCAGATTTAACCTGTCAGACCTTACCAAAAAAAGGGAAAAAGGAGACAAAGATTAACAGGTTTTGATAATTTTGCAGTTATGCATACTTACAGTGTGCTAATTGTATGAGTTTTAATGTGGCATATCATGGTTGTCATTAGTAAAGTGGAAAAGAGTATGTGTGTGTGTGTGTGTGTGTGTGTGTGTGTGGGTGGGTGGGGGGTTAAAGGGCCCTTGAGGCAAAATTTACTGTGTGAAAAAGTTAAAGTCAATGGGAGCCTTTCCAAAAAGTGGGGCATGCATTCCCTCATCTCTCCCCCCCCCCCCCCTTTGGGATTTCCACTATGGTTGTCAGTCAGTAGATAATATTCTATTTAAGTTTCTCATCTTAAAGTATGTGTGTGAGTTAGTTTAATCAACTAATCTGTTCCTTTATTTTCTTTTTTTTATTTGGTGCAGCAAAAACAACAAGAGAAGAGACTGATGCAGAAAGCTCGACTAGCAAGAAGTTACCAAAAAATATGATAAATGGCTCAGACGGACATAGCTCCTCTACCCTAGTTAAAGTGTGTTATAATTGGTTTAGATATCATGAGTAGAGGTCTGTCAGGAAATGTTTTACTGTGAATTGTTGAACCCAATTGATTTGTAGCATGGCATTGAAACATGTGGTAGATTCAGCCTACATAAATGTATTATATTGTACTAATGTAATATAAGGGGATTATTTCTGCAGGTATGTTAGGATAAGGGGTTTTAGCATCACTCCAGACATGTTTAGGAACATATCCTCTATTCACAATTGGTGGCTACACTTTGATTGACATAATTCAAACAATAGCATTACTCTGATTGATCAGTGATGATGTTTGCAGATTACTCAGTAGCAAACATCTCACACACAGAAGTGTGTGGATATGGCCTTGAGCAGTTCAAGCAGTTTTAGTTCAGTGTAGACTACTGTAACTTTGTCCAAAAAATTTACTAGACAGGTATTTTTCTTTCAGATTGGAGGAGGGGCTAAAAGTAAACTTAGAATTCTCAATTCGTTTACAGCCACAAGTGTTGTATTTGATTTAACCAAACCTTTCCAGATTTATACTCTACAGTTGTGCAATGAAACTGAGGTGACTGAAATTTGCCCTTAGTTCATGTCTCTGTGTGTGTGGCAGATAAGTGTTAATTAGCTAAATGCTGAACTGTGATCACTTAATGGACATTTATCTTAACTATACTACTTTGAAGGGTCGGTAACACTTCCAAATTCTCTTCTTCTATGACAATTAACACTGATAATGTTTACCACAGGTAAACCTATATGAAAAGTTAATTGTGCAAGTCAAACAATGGATTAACAAACAATGTCATGATAAAAATATTCCTAATAGCATACTAGGAAGTAGGCTTGGACAGGTAAGGCCTAACTCTTCTTCAGTCATAACACTTGCCTGAAAGGTTGACTGGTAACTCCACTTTCCTCGAGTCGCAACTCAGAATTTTCAGTACTGTCAAAACATGCACAAAAGTCATTTCTTGTGGTTTAAATTTGCGTTGCTAGTTTTATTGAAGTTTTTATACATTGAAAATGGCTCCTTCAGAGTTTTTCTTTCTTCAGTCACTTATTTTCAAGCTTCAGCCTTCAGCTGACTACTACGTATCTCAAAGATTAACAATTCTGTACCAAATTTGTTGTTGAAAATACTGTAGGTATGTTTAATTTTCATTGATAGATTAACACTTGAAACTTGGCTGATGCTGAGTATTTACTTGCAGCAATTTGTCTTAACTTCATTCAGAATTGAGACTCCTGAGGTGGCTTGTACCTGTCTCAAAGGACATTTCAGTCACCCATTGCCATGCCTACTGACCTGGGGAATGCACTTAAAAGTCGAGGAGACATATTGCAAATTTACAATTAAAGATGAAATGACTAATTTTGTCTGTTTTCTGTAGATAAATATTCACATGCTAGTGGCTGGAGCAATTAATTAAGACAAGTTTATCTCAACATGGTTTGCAACTGATTTCTTCAAACATGAGTTCAACCTACCAAATTTTTTTAACCCTAAAACGTAGCTTCTATGTGATATATCTTAATACGGATACTGCATTTATCGCAGGTTCATCTAGAAGAATTATCTTGCATAGATTAAACAACTCATTTACCATGAAAAATCATCACATTATTTAATGAAAAATTCCCATTCCAGATAAAAAATGCCATGTATGCAATGTAAGATGAGGCCATTGCCATTTCCCGTTTGATGTTATTATCTCTGTTACTAGGTAGATTATAATTAAATATCACTGTGTTAACTGCTGGAGCTATCTATAAAGATAGATATGATCATAGCTTGGTATGCACACACAGGTGGATGTATGAAGACAATCAGTTGAGTATATAATAAATGAAAACTGTTACTGCCTGTCAAACCTGTGAGGTACTAATCAATTTATTGACTAAACGTATGCAGATGAAATGCTAGCAACTGTAGTTTGTTTGGGGCCCTTATTTAATATATGTGTAAGGTAGGTTTAGTGATTTGTAAAATTTTTTTCATATTTTTTATCTGGATGATAATTGGATAGTATAGCATATACCTTATAATACTGTAATTAATTGACTGATGTTGAATTGGTTTTAGGGAGTATGAGGTATGCATGTTTATGTATACCCAGTAGTAAGAAACTTGTTTGAATTGGTAAGCAGAAATCTAACTATAAACAGTTTAAAAGACTGCCACTGTTATTACACATACAGCATTTGCTCAGAAAAAAGTAAAATATAGTTTGCTTTGAGAAGGGAAATCTGCAATAGGCTGTATGAATATTGTGAAAAAGATATTAAAAAGGGGGAAATTTCTAACTAAATGTTTCTTACATACAGTGATCATCATATCATCATACAACAGGGTGTTCATGTAAATGCTGAGCTACTAGCTGTTCTAGTTTTGACTAAAATTTGTCAGTACCGTTGTTAAATTCCATTTCTTAGCACCTAGGCACAGTAGGGAAAATACAAATGTCTAAAATTTTTCCATTATCTAGGAAGTTTATGAATTTGGGTTGATTGGTTTGGTCAAATTGCTATGGTCTGGACAACTGACTATAGATGATGTTACTAGATGCGTGTGTTAAATTATTAAAGTAATTGAATTAGTGTATTTTTGATTCCTTGCCAAAGGCAGAAGGAATCTATGCGATGGTGATGTCGTGTGTGTGTGTGTATGTGTGTGTGTGTGTGTGTGACGCTTTGCTTGTAAACACGATATCTCAAGAAGGGTAACTATGACTGAGCTCATACTTGGTGTGTGGGTTGGTCATATTGAGTAGATGATCCCTATTGTTTTTGATGGAGGTCAAAGGTCATTTGGGGTCACAGGAGGTCAAAACCTTGTAAACGCGATATCTCAAGATGGGTAACTCCGAGGGATCTCATACTTGGCAGGTAGGTTGCCCATATTAAATAAATGATCTCTATTCTTTTGTTGGAGGTCAAAGGTCATTTGGGGTCACCAGAGGTCAAATAGTAAATACCCTGGAAATTGCTTGTAAACACGGTATCTCCAGAAGGATAAATGTGAGGGATCTCATACTTACCATGTGGACTGTCTGTATTGGGTAGATGATACCTATTATTTTTGGTGGAGGTCAAAGGTCATTTGGGGTCACCAGTGGTCAAAAGGTCAAAACCTTGTAAACACTATATCTCAAGAAGGGTAACTTTGAGGGATCTCATACTTAGCATGTGGATTACCCATATTAAGTAAATGATTTCTATTATTTTTGGTGGAGGTCAAAGGTCATCTGGGGGTCATCAGAGGTCAAAAGGTCAAAACCTTGCAAACATGATATCTCAAGAAGGGTAACTGTGAGGGATCTCATACTTAGCATGTGGATTGTCCATATTGAGTAGATGATCCCTATTATTTTTGGTGGAGGTCAAAGGTCATTTGGGGTCACCAGTGGTCAAAAGGTCAAAACATTGTAAACACTATTTCTCAAGGAGGATAACTGTGAGGAATCTCATACTTAGCATTTGGATTGCCCATATTGAGAAGATAATTCCTATTATTTTTGGTGGAGGTCAAAGGTCATTTGGGGTCATCAGAGGTCAAAACGTCAAAACCTTGTAAACACGATATCTCCAGAAGGATACGTGTGAGGGATCTCATACTTACCATGTGGACTGTCTGTATTGAGTAGATGATCCCTATTGTTTTTGGTGGAGGTCAAAGGTCATGTGGGATCCCTAGTGGTCAAAAGATCAAAACCTTGTAAACATGATATCTCAAGAAGGGTAACTGTGATGGATCACATATTTAGCATGTGGATTGCCCATATTGAGTAGATAATCTCTATTGTTTTTGGATGGAGGTCAAAGGTCATTTGGGGTCATCAGAGGTTAAAACATCAAAACCTTGTAAACATGATATCTCCAGAAGGATAAGTGTGAGGGATCTCATACTCACCATGTGGATTGTCCATATTGAGTAGATGATCCCCATTGTTTTTGGTGGCGGTCAAAGGTCATTTGGGGTCACCAGAGGTCAAAATGTTGTAAACACTATCTCATGAAGAGTAACTGTGAGGGATCTCATACTTACCATGTGGATTGCCCATATTTAGTAGATGATCCTTATTATTTTTGGTGGAGGTCAAAGATCATGTGGGGTCACCAGAGGTCAAAAGGTGAAAACCATGTAAATACGATATCTCAAGAAGGATAACTGTGAGGGATCTCACACTTGACATGTGGATTTTTTGAATTGAATAGATGATCCCTACTGTTTTTCATGCTGGTCAAAGGTCATTTGAGGTCACAAAAGGTCAAAACCTAGTAAACATATTTTAAGGAGCATAACTATGAGGGTTCTCATACTTGGTCTGTGGATTGTTCATATTTAGCATGTAGGTCATTTTGGGTGACAAGATTTCAAAAGCTTTTGACCTTATTAACATGGTATCTCAAGTAGGATACCTGTGAGGGATCTCATGCTTGTCATGTGGGTGATTCATGTTTGTTGCAGTATATCCATATGGCAAGGAATCACTAAGCCTTTTGGCTTTCTGGTTTTCAAACCTACTTCAATCTTGAACACTGAAAAGGCTATGGCTTGATGAATTTCTTGAAGTTTTTTTTTTTCAAGTGTGGGAATCTTGTTTAGAGCAATCCCATGATGTTCTCCTCCTGTTCATCATGATTGGATATGTAACATGAAGAATTTGCTTAAAGTTGTGTAAAGGTCCCTATAGAGGCTGAATAATTTGGACTATTTAGAAGCAGTATTTTGGGCTGGATTAAGTCTATTCTAAAGCCAAACAGGGTATTATAAGTGTGCAATACAACATTGTGTCTTCACTTGAACATTCTAGTATTCATCTGTATGTTTCATGAACCTTTTAAAATATATTTGTACTATAAAGCTTATATAGCAGTCAGTAATAATGGAGGCCAGTTATTTCTTTTTTAATTTATAAATACAGCAGGATACAATGAGTGTAGCATTATTGTCGTCATCAAATTCAAGTTCAAAATTTACCATGAATGAAGTATTCATGAATATTTAAAGACAGTAAGCAGTCACCCCAAAATTTGCTCAAATGAAAAATCAGCAAATTCTTGCAAATCTATTATTGCATTAAAAGCACCTCTGAAGACATTTTGAACATAACTATTACAAACAATAGATAAAGCAAGGAGAAATTCTCCTTGAATTTCACAATTCACTAACAAAAACATTTGTCACATGATCAAAATAGGTCATTTATGAACTAGAGTGATGGGGTATATACTAACTCTGATTGGGGGACTGCCTGTTGCCTTTAATTCAATTTGCTGGTTTGTTTTCGATTGGAATCGTGGACTTATGCATACACATCTTACTGGCAATCCCCACAACACAAATTTTCATATTCTTGCCATTTTTGCCATATGCTGCAGTTCTTTGATCTATTGCAAGGCCAATTACTTCATATTCCTAATGTTTTAATCTCACAGCTTTCAGTGTGTATGGTTTTGTATTTTGGTGTTATTTCTATATATCACTGTATCTACTTACATATGATGGATTGATATGTAAATTGTCATCACAGTACCAAACATCAGTGCTTCAGATAAAGCTAAATTATGTTCTGAAATTTTGAAATCAATTAAATACGATAGGCATCTTCATGTAAAAATGAAATAGGTATTTGCTTGAAACCAAAGTTGTAGCAGCTGTTAACTTTGTATAATATTAAGAATTCTGAGTCCGTGTTTTAGAAGCTTCCTACCTACTTATAGCAAATGTAGTGTCATTGTTCTTTGTGAAGTAAATTGTTCCAGTGATGCATGTGTGAAAATTATGTCTGATTTTATATAGAACAATAGATTTAATAATGTATCATGTTAATTATCATGTCATGCCAAACTGCCAGATTTTATTATTGTTTGTACATGTTCAAGTTCAGAGTATTAACCTTGCAGTAAAATCTGCTTTAAATTAGTCTGTGCATAAAGAGGACACTGTATGTTTTCTATTTTTCCAAATACTGGACCCTGTAATGGAGTAAAACCACATGTATTGAAGTTGATTTATGTTTGTAGAAAAATAAAACATGGCAGGATAAACCAAGCAAGAGCTAAAACAATTGTTGTGGGGCAGCTATCATGCTTAGTATAAGTCTGGAAGGTAAGATATCAGTGGGTGATCAGTCTGGGAGATTCTCCCGTTTCTGCGAAAACCAAAATTCCCCCAAATGGGGAATACTTATGCAACACATTTTATAGGCTGCTGGCCTAACAAAGACAAGGTTTAGCAAGAACAAAGACCAAGTAAAAAAACGTTGCTTTCAGTAGCTATTATAATACACCAACCGAATATACATTCAATTCCATTACATTAGACGGACAGATTTTGCAACGGGGTTCCAAAATCCATTCGCCATTGAAAATATACACAAAGAATGGATGGAATTGTGGGTAAAATAGGCAATATGGTAGCATCCATGCACAATTTTTTCTCCTGATTAGGGAAAAACTAGATTCTCCCAAAAGGGGGAATCTCCCAAACTGGTGATATTTCTCTCTAAAAATCTCTCTGAATTTGACGAGTAAAAGTAATATGCACAGGGTATTGGAGTGTACTGTACACTTCGTAGAAGTGTGCCTACACAGAGGGTCAACTGATAGTATGATTTACAGTAGATTGTTTGGATAGGGTTTGCAAGCTAGTGTAGTACTTTAAGCAGTTGAAAAGTGGGCTTTGTTGGCCAATGAAACTACATTGTGGGAGCTAGAACTGTTATTGAAGAAATGAGATTGGAAATAGGGCAACAAGTAAACTTAGGGAATGAATTTGAACCATGGGCAGAGTTGTAACCATGTCAATCTTTTTGCAGCAACTCAACTACAGCAATTTTAATTATTCCAGTCAAGGAATTGTCTATATTGAGTAAGTTTGCTGTTTCAGCAGGCAAAAGTTATCTAGAACTTTTTGAATTGTGCAGTTTTGGAAGGTTCTGGCTTGATTACAACTCAGCCTATTTGGGGTTGTGGTAGTCTGCAGTCACCAGGGGCTACTCATCTGCAAGAGTGCATGGTTAATAATGCATGTCCCACAGGTTGACAGTGGAGATTTGATTCAACACATCTCAGTACGGCTCTCATATGGTTCCTTTTGAACAATCCATTCCATAAATCTGTTTTTCTTTTAATTAAAATATACACATGGTGAGATTTAGCTTATTAAAGAACTGATAACCCATGGGCTAACCAGTTCCACGCAACTCCATGTTCTTAAATTTACCGAAGGAACGCTCATAATATACCAATCAAACATGCTGCCAAATCAAGGTCTCCCTCAATTTGGTAAATAAGGCAGCTTTTAATTTATATATATCACCATCATCAGATAGTACTAGCTTTTCGTAAAGTCCCATCAACCAAAGTGTATGGCAAATACCAAATGCATCCCAGAAGGAGTTCTGTGCCATAAAAGAAACATATGTCCCCTAAAGGGATTTCATACTTGGTGACCAACCATTGACCTTCATACCTCTACATCGTAGGTCTGCATGCATGACCCATTCTAGACTGGTGGACATGGATTGATGCTGCAAGATTCTTAGTCAAAAGGCCAGGGAGTAATCCCAGCTGATGGGATATTTTTTGGGGTATTCACTGGCACATATTGAGGTTAATATCCCACTAGCTGACTGAAGGTCTGCAAGACCAAAATTAAATTAGCACTGGCACACAAAACCAAAGATGAGTTGGCATAAGACCAAACATTAATTAGGGATCACAAGACCAAAGGGCCACATGACTGAGAGTGAATAAGGGTTCATGTGCCAGTCTGCCAGACAGAAAGCGAATTAGGGTCCCCAAGATCGAAGGTACGCAAAACAGAAAGTAAATTTGAGTCTGCAGGACTGGAAGTGAATTAGGGTCCATATGACCAAAACAACCACACTGAAATATGAATGTGGTTTTCATTTGTGTAACAGGTCTTTACGTAGGCTACGTGATGTCCGAATTCTTCCATAACAAGGAAGAGCAAGGGAAGACTAGTGCCCTATAAGATGTACTAAAGTCAGGCGCATAGCTACGGGGTGGGGGGGGGGGCTGGTCCCCCCAGATGTTTGCTAGAAAATTGTGCATATCCTATTAAAATGTGTAAGAATTAAGGATGGCAATCGATGCCATGACCCCCCATTTGATACCTAGAAAATACCCCCTAAAAATTTCATCCTAGCTATGCCCCTGACTAAAGTCCAATCCAAAAAGAATTTCTATGTTCCACTTTGGAAAAATATGAAGCTGTCAAAAAAATAGCTGAGTGTTTAAGTATGTTAGATCAATTTTAAAAAGTATTTTATGAAATAGCCCATTTCAATAAATACAAGCCTGTACCACAATTGAAACAATTACCTTCCTGCTTAGTTTCATAAATTTTTTGTTGGTGTTAGAGACACTTGGACGGCATTTGAGCTTCAAATCACAGGAGTAGTCAAGCAACTAGTTCTACTTCTAACAAGACTGAAAGCAGTTCCAGTGAATCAATTATTGCTGTCCTTTGTGCTTGCAAACCATTTAGCTCTCTGGCCTCTGACTCACAGACCTTTGGTCATGCAGGCTGTACCCACATACTTGTTGTTTCAATGAAACCAGTGCTTTTGCACTTTTATCACCTGTGAGTATTCACATCACAGACCTTGCATTGTTGAGGTGGACTCTTCTGTCAGCTTCTATTGCTTGCATAAGAAGTAAACAGTTGAAGACAATATGTCAACCTTTAGGTGCAGGCCCCTCTACAGCAGTGGTGGTGCCAGGTGGGGGGTCATGGCTCCCCATTAGGAAAGGCTGGTCCCCTTTCGGGGAAGGCTAGTCCCCCGTCTAGGAAATTTTCCGGTTTCGTCGGGGAGCTGATATGTATACAATAAAATATGTAGTCCCCAACAACGGCCAGTCACCCCAACGATTTACTTAATTTTGGTCTAAATTAGGGCAAATTCTTTCAATAAAACCCCCAAATTTTCCAATTTTCTTCTTTAAAAACCCCAATTTTTTCAAATTTTCCATGGTAAAAGTCCAATTTTTTCAAATTTTTTCCAAAATGAGCCCAAAGTTTTTGGCGCGCTTCGCCAAAATTTTCCTCCAAACATCGTTTCAGCACTCTATCGCCCTCGTTAAGGCTTTGGGTTGTTGGCCCCACCCCCGTTCAACAGGATTGATCATGTGTGTAAAGTGGCACTTCGATGAATAAGATCAAGAGACTCAGTGTAGATGGTCATTGTAAGAAGGGTAGGTGTTAGCAGCAGTAAAAGAACTTGAAAATGTAAGGGTGAATAACCTCTCCACTGATGCCTAAGGAAAAGGACTTTATATTAGAAGAGTGCTCTTTGAATTATGATTGCATACCCCACTGCAATTATTACAAGCAACTGCTCCCCTAGACAAACAATTTCCTCAGTAAAATTTTTACCAACTTTTAAAGGGCTGTAATTAGGTGGTTAAGCAAAAACAAACTGGTGCTCAGGTAAAATTTATCAGTGGCTTTACTGCTTTCCTTGTGGTGTCCCAGACTGCCAGTCTTGCAGTAAACATGCCCTCTATCTGCCATCCATCTTGCTTTCCACTCCATGAAAGGTGATACAGAAAGTCACACAACTATACAGAAAAGCCTGATGACACCAGGAAAGACTTAGCCAAATTCATCTAAACGTTTGGGCCTGCAGAGACCCTATCTTCTAAGCAATCATACATGGTGATGCCTTCTTCGCAATACTTATCCCTTTGACAAAAGGGACAAAATTATGAAATGGCTGAAATTCCAAAGGGTGAAATTTCAAAGCTTCTCTATTGATGTCATAATCCTAGTTTGGAGTAACAGGTAGAAAGGCAAAGGATAAAGATTTCAAATAAAACTTTACAAAACAATGAAATAAAACACAAAGCAAACTTTCTTTCTGTGACAGCCTTTGTCAATAGTATTTCTTGCAAATTATAGAGCAAACATTGGCAATTTGATCCTTAAGATAAACCTTTAAATATTTGAGAACAAGTGATAATTAAATTCCTACAGAATCCTCAGTGAGAATAACAAAGAGAAAGAAAGTCAAACAATTACATGAGACTTGTCACACCCATTCCCTCATTGTTAGTCAAAAAGGGGTGCAATGGTTTCTTCATACCCAGTCAACAGTAACATTTAACAAGACTACTCACAGAAGGGCTGAGGATCCTTTTCTGCTACCAAAGCACATCTTGCATAAATTTACAGCTAACATTGCCAGAGTCCACACGATTTAATAACACCTTTCACCGTGTATGCAATCTTCACATACTGCACTCACAATCACCAAACCATGTCAAAACAAGAACAAACAGAAACCTACGTTCCTCATTTTTCAAAATTCTCTGATAACACATCTCTTTAAATGAAGGTGATACTATCTAGCTCACTGCAGGAGGAAAGTTGGTGTCCTTCGACAGCAGACCACAAGAAAATGTTCACTCAGTCAAAACATGCGACAATTTTTTAAAGAGAGTATGGGCTATGTTCACAATTACTTAGATAAAATCCAAACAAACAGAAGAAATTTGTACTCTGGATACAACCCTACAAATGTTTAGTAAGACAAAGTTGATTCCCTTTACAACTAAGAGCTAACTTGCATGATACTGAGCCAAAAATACTCTTGACCCTGCTAGAGCTCCTAAACACAAGTGATACAGATGTACCTAGTCTAAGTTACACTCAGTTCACTGACTGATGATTAATTAAACTTAAATCAATTTTTATTCCTTATGAAACATAACACAGGACTGATTGGTGAATTCCTGTCACAAGTAGTTGTTCAATTATTTAGTTTCATTGTCCTGTTAAGCTCAGGCTATCCTATTATCACCTACCAAGGATTGCACTTCAAAGATTTGAAATAAACTCCTTTTAAAGTATGTTTCAACTTCTAGGCATGCTGTATGAAAACACAGTAACATTATATCACCATAATATGTTATGTATAATGATAAAAGAGGTTACTTTTTATTCATAAATGGTATTCCCTATAAACTGAAAAACAAAAGAAGCTTACGTTGAAAAATTATTTTTATCACATAATGAAAAAAAGAAGACCTTATTGACATCTGCACTCCCATTTTCTTCAACACAAAGTGAACGTATTGGCAAAAAAGTATAAAACTAATGACTGCTAACAGTAAAGATAAGGCACGACATTGATTACAACACCTACTGTTCTAGCACTGGAGGTCTTCACTTAGAATTGCACACAGCAAGTTCCAAACAAATTGTCAACATTGCAAACTATCAAATGTTGAAGACTCTGGGTCACTTTGGGTCAGGAAAGCCATTTATGACACAATCATGTAAAGCTATTTCTTTGCACTGAATTTCTTTTAAGAATTCAGAAGATGACACTGGTTGCATATGGTGTGGCTGAATATATTAAGGAAACCTGTAACTCTCTCAGAAAATATTGAACAAATATTACAATTCAGCTTTGTTAGTCTTTAAATCATGCTTTGACTTAACAAAATATTTTCACCCAAGTAAATATACCTTTAACATTCCATCACCTGTATATCTGACCACAGATCACACCAAATGGCCAAATAATAGTACGTAACTGCATTTGATAGTGCACATTGGCTTTGTTTGTAGCTGATATCAGTTATTACACATACTGTTGAAGGTAATGAAATCTGTCATGCATTCAACATTTCTGAGTTTAAAATCTAATCGTGCAAATATGTATAAACATCATCACAATACATTTCACATAAAGTGGTACCTGACTCGTGTTGCACAAATACATCCATCACACTGAGGGCAGCATTTCTTGGGGTCACACAGTGCAATATCACAAGGCACATAACACAATTTTAACAACAATACACACAGTTTTGTTTCTCATGCATTGTTGTCTCGTACTTAAGCTTTTTCTTGCCCCTTCCCAGAACGAAACATAAAAAATTTATGAAAAGAGTAAGAATTTTGCTAAGTTGGGTGAATCAATACCCTAACATTTCTGCAGGCCTTGCATTGATATGTTAACAGAGCTGACAGTGCTGAAATTCAGTTAAGATGGAACCCTTTTTCACGTGTTGCACCTAACAGTCGTTGTTTCATAATTTCCTCAGTCGAATATTCAGGTAGCTTCAGATAATGGACGCACGTGTTGACTGAAGGATAGGTGTTATCGTTAGCGTCTATCTTACGGACAATGGTCAGTCTGGGATGAAGATTTGCCAAGCCACCTGGAGGTAGTGATGAGCACCCTGTGGTGAACTGGAGGAGGGATTTCCTTTCATCTCCATTCAGTGAGCATAGAACATTCACAAACTTCTGGAACCCAGGGCTACAATAAAAATGGGTAGAAAAAGAATGGTACTAAGAATTCAAGTACTATATTTCCTCTGTACTCTTTAACTCCTGGTTCTACTTTAAATGAATAGGGGGTGGAAGGGAAGTGATGGGAGTGGGGGGAAAGAAATCAGTGCACGACATGCAATACTTAAACCTGCTTCAATTTTTTAATGAGTACTTAAAGGTTTCCAACTGTTTCGCACTTACACGGAATAATTCAGTATTCAAAGTTTGCATAGCAGTTTCGAGAATCTTTCCCTTCTACAGTCTAAAATCACTGAAAACCCTATGGTTATGCACACAAAAGTGCTACACATTTTGCATTTGTGTAGTAATTTCACCAGCTTGTGTAGCAAATTGCGATGCGTTACTGGATAAATTATTCCCCGACTTAACATACAGCTTTACATAAAAGCATCTTAGCAACTTCTATGATAACATACAATCTCTGATATGTATGGGCCATAATCGGCCTGTGTGGGTTGACAACCACACTTCGGAGTCAACAACTCCTGGCCAGGAGTAGTGCTGGACTGGCTATTGGTATTAAACATCCATACTGGCCGATACTCCGCATTTCCATCCTGTATCAGTATTGGTAAAATCTACCTTAAATGCCGATATTACCACACCAATACTTATTGTCCCATAAGTCACAAAAATGGTATACTTTTTGAGCATTTTTGAATACAAGTTCCTATATTTTACCTCTTCAAATGAAACAACACTTAGTTGTGGTGCCCAGTAGCCTCTGCTTAGTATGCAGAAGGCCTTTTTCCCAAATATGAATATCAGACAGTATCAGCCAATATTAAGAAATGAAGTATCGGTATCGTTAATATCTGTTACTTGCAATATCGGTACAACACTAGCCATGAGTCAAGTAGCGACTCCACTTTCTTTGGAGAATGGTGACTCCTAGGTAGTTTTCAATAATGTCCAAAATATACACAAAACTCATACTTTGGAGATAACAGTTCTTTCACAGGTTTCAATGACTTATTTTAACACAACTGACCCTTCTGATTTTTTCTCCATTAAATCGCAAGTTTTCTCTTTAACTGGCCACTACTATTCTCTGAAATAGGCACCCCAGCTTGTTGAGAAGCCTGCTGTGTAATCCTACTGGTGTGTTAACACTCGCTGTGTAGGTTAGTGGTGGACAGTCTAAAGCTGCTGCGGTCTACGCTCTAATTGCTTATGATATCGTTTTATGAGTAATGATTCCTTTGGAGTCGTGACTGACAGGGCTGTGGGTACCGGACTCAAAACATATTGGAGCTTTCCAAGCCTAGACAATAATACGTTCATTCAAGGGTTGGCAAACTTTTGAAGAAGAATATCAAGTGTTTTGCAAGGAGCATATAGCACATTCCCTATTGACAGCATTTTAAATATAGTTTTTATTTCGACCACATTGACTAGTCAAAGTAATGCAAGAGTAACGCCTGCAGATGAAGCATTTTGAGATTTTTTTTTGCCTTTCAAATGCACTTTCTCAGCCATCTTATAGGATACTGATCTGAAATTTGGTGGGGATATGGAGCTTGTCACACAGATTCCTATCTGTAAAATTTTGTGCTGATTGATGGTTATTTGGAGTTGACAGAGCTTTATTTTCCAAATTTCTGCTAAAATATCCTTCTCTTAAAAGATTTTGATATTTGTGCTTGGAAAAGTTGATAATGCACACATTGTATTTGGGAATAATCAATATCATGGCAAACAATGTTTTGTGGGGCAAGTTTAAATCGAAAATTGACCGTTCTGGGTTGGAAGGAATTTTCCTTAATTTGACCAAAAAGTGAAATATTAATTGATCTAAGCTGATTTCTACACTTATATTGATCTATTCTCAACACTATGTTGCCACTGATCCAGAAATTGCGGAGAACATGCCGCTAGAATTCAATAGGCTTGTTCAGCCAAAGTTTCCCAAGAAAAGGCCATTTTCCTGGGAGAAAAATATAAACATCTTATGTCGCCTGATGGCTAAACCCTCCTATTGAATTCTAGCCTCATGAATACAGTTCTAAAAGGTTTTTAAAAAACAAAACTAGTTTAAAACTGTCGGCAACCTAGCAGATCTCAGAGCAGAGCAGCGCCTAGTTTGCTAACACACTTCTGGAAGGTTTGGTATATGGTCAGGTATGTGAACCAGTGAGAAGACACAGACTGCTTTGTTCTCATAATGATGTAGACAGGGAACATCACTGTTTACATCAACCCTCTGAATCCAAAATATCAAATAAGAGGAAATTGTAGTCCAACCATACATGGTTCCACAAAGAAAACAAATGCTGAGGGTTACTTAGGTGTATTTTAGGGGGATAAAACAATGGTTGTGGGCTTATCTTTTCGACAATGGCCATAATACTACATCCCAGCTTCTATGCTCTTTTGCAAGTCAACTGAGGATGGATCATAGTAGGCCTTACATCTAGAGCATAGTGTTCTGTGGTCTGGTTGGAGGGAAGGGAGAGGATACTTTCTTTCCCATTAGCCAAAGAAAATCACAAATTTCATCTCAAGTCAAAGTTTGCATCACAGGCACTTGAGTTAGACTATACAGATGATTGTAATTTAAATATCACTGCACTGGTTCTAGTGTACACTTTGCAAACACAATTCAAGCACTTGCAAGTAATGATAATGATCATGCAAGGTCATGCAGTCAAAGTTTTCAAGGCTATATGGTAATCCTAAATACTGTCGAGGTCTGGACATGAGCAAACTAAAATCAAATTGCCCCTCACCTCTCTCTGGTATAACCCAGCTTTGGCTCTGTATAGTTAAGAATATCTTCGCGAGTCCAGTTCGGGGCTTGATCTCCACACATAAGAGTCTGTAATTCATTTGCACTGAAACTTTGGAGTTTATCCATCGGGAAGACTTCATTAAAACCAGCTGAAAAGAAAAGGTAACATTCAAGTCACATTAGAATCTAAACCAGGCCTTTTAAACCTTTTGTCATTGGCATAACCCTGGAATATACACAACCTATGTATGTGCCCTGAAACAAAGAGAAATACTCTTTTTGCAAACATAACACAGCATTGTCACAATTTTATTGGAACTGTGTACACACAGCTTCAGGTAAGAATTACATTTTTCAACCATTGGTCTGTCGTCCAAGCACAATGTAGTACATCATCTAACAGTGAAATAAATATCACCTAATGGTTTCTTGATCAAAAGCAGTCAACTCCTTTGCCAAAAACATGGTGCAAATTCAGCACAGATGTTTCATGTAACCTGTGGAAACAGCCAATGTACCTTACATTGTTAAATATCCAGACTGTAAACCCCAGATCCAAACAATGCAAGCTAACTCATCCCTCTTCTATCAGTACAACCAAACTCATCCCTCTCATATCAACTATTAGTAACAAGTGAAGGGTGCTCAACCAGGGGAAGGCAGTTAAAATTACAGAAAGTCACTTAATTTGTAAACAACATTTGACACATGGAATGAAAAACTAAGTGAGAAAAATGGAAGTCACTACTTCAGAAAAGATTACTCAAATTCCCCTAGTTTTAAGTTTGTCTCTAATTGGGTCAATTTTTCTGAAGAGGACTTTGGGGGTTGATAACAAGGAACGAAAGATAATTACAATGTACCACTGAGGCGAGAAAGCAACAAGGGTGGGGGAGAAAGACAAAGCTGATACAAAACAATCCTTACCTTTGAAGGCTTCCATCTGCTTCTTAATTCCAATATGCAAACAGAAATCAGTTACAAGCTTGATATATTCTTCAGCATTTTCAATGGTCACTGGTATGTCTCCACCATTTGGCTTCAGATTGTGTGTAGTGTAGCCATACACTGAGGACGGAGGGTTGTAGCAGAACGTCAGGCTGCAAAACAAATATTAAGCTTTCAAATGAATGCTGTTGTTGTGTCTTTTTTTTCATTCCAGTATCAGCTGGTAGCGCCATTTACTTGTAACAGACTCAGAGAAAGACAGAGAACAAAATCGCCACCTCGATTTCGATAAAATCATTTATTTTTTGATCTTCAAGGAATTTTACATGCACAGAGTCTGCACGGCTACCAGTTATCAGGCAAGACTGATTATTAGATCTAACACGAGGAAGTCTTGTCACTACTTTCGACCAATGAGCATTCAGAGAATGAACACCTGACCCAACCAACCAATCACCTCCCTCCCTTTACTTTCTGTCCCAGGAAGTTCTTAAGAACTGAACATCGGGGATAAATCTGCATTAATAAAAATAAGGGAACAGTCACATTCTGGGCAAATGGTCAGAACATGACACAACAGTTGTCAAGGTAAATAGTACTTTGAATCATTAAATGAAACTAGAAACAGACATAATTTACAGTTTACAAGAAGCCGCTAGCATATTAACACAAACCAATAGTTCTCACCTTAAGTCTTCCAAACGAATGGATAGTCCTGATGGATTGTCCAAAGCCAAGTTTTGAATAGCATTTTTCTTAGCTTCCTCAGTCAACTGTTTGTCCTTAAGGATCAGTTTCTTCCTGTCAACCAAGTCTTGCAACTGTCGCAAGAAATGAGCTCGATGGGGATCAATTAACTCCAAGTCCTCCCAGGTGAGGATGCCATAAAACCAGCCTCTGCTCCTTGGCTTTGGCGGATCTTCAGCATATGTATCTGATTTCTCCTCATTTGATTCTAAGCTAAGGTCAGATATAAGTTCAGGGATATCTTCCAGTGATGCATGAAATGGCAGGTCCATTGGAATGATATCAGAGTCTTTAGAAGATGATTCTGGGGAGCATGGGCCAGAACCACCACTTGGGTCCATCTCAGTGGAGCACATCAATTTCAAAAATGGTTGAGAAAGAGGCAGGTCTACCATACGAGTATCTTGGAGACATTTAGCCAGGAAGATTCCCAGGAAGTGAAACAATTGCACTATTCTATCAATGTTCTCTGAATCCTGTATCAGGGGAGCTGGGAAAAGACCACACGACCTTTGGATGTAGAAACCAGGAGGCTTGATACCTTCACCTAGGTCAACCTGTGAAAAAATACAAAATGATTGCATTCTATTCAACTAAGAAAGCATGTGTTGGTTATCAGGAAAGAAAGAATGTTTTCCTGGCTTCACCCTTTACAACTACTACCTTTTTCCTTCACGTACTACAGAGATGCTACCAGCATTTACCCAAAAAATCTGAACATTTTGTAAAGTTGTCAAACTGCTGGACAGACAATCACAGTTAACTAGTATACAAAGTCTGTCCAGTACTTAACGATTCCCCATGCAGTGCCATCTGCATAAGGTACTTGGTCAAAACAAATACATTTGCCACTATCAGTGGTTTATGTTGGACTAACTCTCGGATCATGCAACAGAGCAGACTTTTTTCGTAAATTTGACCAAAAATTTGGGAATCAAAAAGTGTTTTCTGATGTCAAAGAAATCTGAATTTTTGATGGGCATTCCAAAACAAATCTGATTTCAGACTAAAATCTGAAAAGTGACATCTCTGGCTACTAAGCTGGCAATGAATTTAGTCTGATCAAAGTCATGCACACACACAAGGGCATAAGTCATGGGGGGGGGGGGCAAAACAGCCCTGAGGTCAGGGGACCTAACAGATAAAAGTGCATAACTTTCACTAAGAATTGCTCAAATTCATTTACATGCAAAGGGCTTGGGAGTGTTAGTTTCCATAAGGATAAGTGAAACTACTGATAGCTGTGCTTCTAACAAAAAGCAAAAGACCATCCACTGATAGCTATCTAGGAACTAGACTTATCTAAGAACTACACAGGTTTAAATATCTAGTGAGGTAGCAAAAATGACAAAGAAAGGTTTATCTCTCTTTCATTAATAACTTATCTATGTGAAACTGAGACCAAACACAATGATGAGTTCATAATCTGATTTATTATCAGGGTCAAGATGCTTCTATTACCATCATAAAATCCTCTGTCATAAATCTTTAATTAGTTGTGTAACTAACCTCTCGGGCAAAGTCTTCCTGAAAGTCATCTTCACACAGCCACATTCCCAACATTTTCTTTTGTAGTTCTGCAGCCACTAGGGCATAAAACTCCAAGGTTGGACCAAGACCTGTACCTTCTTCTCCAAGAAACTCAACCTGCAATTCATAGGTAAAAAACATCTTTCAAAAAACTGTTTCAACAGGAACAAACACACAGGAATTTTTCAGTGCTCTACAGAACCACACACCCTTAACAAATTACTACTCAACATGCCTATGATTAGCTGATGTGATCCAAGGGGTACTGTACTTCATGAATCTGTCCTGCTTTGAAATTTTTAGTCCAAACTAGCCACTTGATTTGCTGTAAATCAGTCACATAGAGTCATCAAATGATAAATATGATGAGCCATCTACCAACTGTTAAGAAACTGACTTAATATTTACTTTAGAAGGGTGTTACCCAGAAAATTATGAATTTCATGACAAACTATTACATATTATACAATTATACTAGTCAATATTCTTTTCATTCTACACTTCAGAAGAAAACACCAAATATAAATACTGGTTGAAAATTAAATGACCAAATGAAATCAATTCTTCATCTACAACTTCATATTTTAAATTCTTGCAAATTTATGTTCTTGATACTTCTGCAATGTTAGGCACCATGGCAGATCACCTAAAATGTCAGTCACACACTATAGTAGGTCTTCAGTGGCAACAAAAAGAGCAGAATTAACACTTTGTTGATACCAAAGTCCTAGGTATATGACTTTCCAACATATTAGGAAGGCTGGAATCAAATGGCACAATTTTAATGAATAAGCATATCAACGAGAAATAATACAGGCATATATACCACCCGATCTGCCACGAAACCTCACCTTGACTTTCAAACTAAACCTGTAAATATTCATTACAGAACACTCAGCTTATAAATATTTATTACAACCCTCACCTAGCCAAATATGGGTCAGTCAGTCATCTGGGTCTTTCCATTACCCAAGCAACTTTGGAGAGAAAACAACAACTGACTAACAGTATGAACATGTGGGAACACTTTTTGCGCTACACTGCTGGAGGTGAAAACAATCCTTGGACTACACTACATGCCGAATACGTGCAATACATTGTTTTCACTTCAACACATTGTTCTCATGGGGAAGTGAAGTGTCACTGACCAAACCCATATAGCACAAATCTAGCAATTTTCCTTCTCACTCACCTCTAGTATTGACTTTCTCTTGCTATGTATCTCCATCACTCTAACTGCCCATTCTAGAAGCTGCTCACCCCTTGGTACTTTGACCCTCTCGTGTTTCAAACGGCCAACCTGGAATTCAGGTTGTTCTTCCCTCCTGGTACTGGGTGTGCGGACTCTCTCAGTCGTGGCTTCACGTTTGCCTTGAAGCCAGACAATGGCTCTGAAATGGTTGAATGATTTGATTTTATCAAGACTCTAGAGTCATTTTTATGATACAAACTTACTATGATTAAAATGAATGATTGTTCCTACTGCATGCAATAACACTTAGGAACAATAAAATAAATGATACAGCATTGGGACAGAGAGATGTAACCTTCAAGGAAATCTCTCTATAGAAATCTTACTAAATGTTTGCATTCATCCTGTAAAACTCCAAGAGTGATGATGAAATTGATCCATTTCCCACACCCAATCCATAAACAGCAGTCTTTCTGCATAAAAACTTTGCTAGTCATCCCCATTTGTGTATCTACTGAGGAGTTTTCAATCCACACCTCTGGGATTCCTATCTAATCCTATGAAGCAAGCTACTGTAGGTTCAAACACTCACCTTGAAACACCAAATGCTGTGCAATTAAAGTAGAGTTGTCTTGTTTCAAATGGAAACAGCATCGGACACCGGTGGGTCAACTTCTCGCACCATGAAGGTAATGCCAGACTTGAAAGAACGAGAGGATCCTGTAGGCCAAACAAAATTTGGAACGTTAAGTACTAATGTACTGCTTTAAAATTTGAACTCTATCAACACAATTTGTTAATTAATGACCTCAATATGTGTATTTTAGATCTGTAAGTTGATCAGCTTTCACTAAATATTAATACAATAAGCCTTTTCGCTATCTCATCTGCCCTACAACCTGTTTCATTGTACCTGTACTTTAGTATGTTTTGTTTATCTTTCATGCATCCCATAATTCTCTGTGCAATTGAGAGTGCAGAAAGGCTTGCACTACAAACTTACACAATGAGATGCTTTTTTTGTAACTGTTTGTGGTGCCTTAGATTTCCTGCATGACAACATCCCCATCCCCCCCTCCCCCCCCCCCCCAAAAAAAAAATAAATAAAGGACACTTACTTGTATTTGCTGAACTAGTTTGTTGTTAATTTTCTTGCTGTAAAATTCATCATTGGGAACACTGAACTCTGGAGTGTCAAAATCTGGGGAAAAAAGCAGTTTTATTGATTTTAGAAACTGGTTTAACTATAATGTCAGAAATGTTTAGAAGTGTGCTCCAATGTGACCTCAAATAATTCAATAAAATGTTACTAATAGGACAGCATCTTGACCAGTATCTGAACTTTTTGCTAGCTAATAGTTGAGTAATTCCTTTGACCAGTCTATGACATTTGCTACAAACTCCAATGTCAAAAACACAATTCACTTTGTGAGGTTGGTTTGTTTAGATATTATCATCCTCTGTATATCCTCTGAGGAGGTAAAAAAAAAACAGAATAGAGATGATCTTCACCTTATCTTCAAGGGTGCACACAAAAAGTAGAAAAAAAGTAAGATAAAAGGGAAAACAGAAAAAGTAAAAGACAAGAAAAGCTTGGAGGTCAACACTGACAAATGGCAAATATCCTGTCAATGTAATATAACACTCCAAGTAGAATTAAACCTAAATAAAAATCTAGCACTAACAAAGCTGAATTGATCACTAAACCACTAACCTTTTTAGGATTAACAACATTACAAGTATAAATGAGACTGATCTTACCTGGTTTCCTATCAAAATCCCTGAAGTCATTAGCAATCACATGTAGCACCCTCAATAACTGTAAGACATCATCCACAGAGCAAGCTACATGCTCTTTCTTGCCACTTCCTGAGTGGTCAGAAGATTTTTTGGCAAAGCCAAGGTGAACAAATTCCTGTAAAAGAGAAATCGGTCACTTTTAAGAATAAATCTCCTCCAGAGAGACCCTCTCCTGATATACTATCTAGTCCTTCTATTTTTACATTACAGAGACATTAAAACTCTAACAAGAATGAACCTAAAAGGACAAATATTGTTTTAGAGTAAGGTTATATATGTTCAACATAAAGAATACAATGGTTAAGTGGATCATGGTCTTTTGAAGTAATGAAGCTTAGTAATTGGATAACCAAGAGTATGAGCACCAGCCCAGTTGACAAAAGATCGGTTTTTCTTTATCCTAATGCAAATTAACTAAAAACACTCACACCTAAAAAGCTTACTTTAATGCCACCAACCATGGAAGTTTTTCAAAGCTCTTGTGAATTTCTAACACATTTACATTCAATCATTGTCATGTAATAACTGCCCTTCTAGGCTTAACGAAAAATCCTGAGCCACAAACTATTGAGTTCATTTTAACAGGTTTGAGATGTACTCTATGTTTCTGCGGTAAGATAAACCTTTCTACATTTAAATTTTTGTCACTGACCTTGTAGGCTGCTACTAGTTTAGCACAGTTACGACTCCTTCTTACGCTCCTCGCATTTCCAATGAGCTTCCATCTTCTCAAAAATGGGAAGTCTGCATGTTGCTGCATCATAGAGATAACCTCTGACTTGGGTAACCTCTCTGTGCCAAGGTGACGCTCTACGTATGCTACAGTCCATGGACCCTGCAACCAATCATTAGAGTAACTTTCAAGCAGACTGTCAGAGATAGAGCTTCAAACTAAAAACCATCTGAATAACTTAAATTACCTAGCACCTAGTTTATCAAGGCCCTGTGATCTGTTATGACTAATGGAAGATTCAAGGAAACCAAAATTTACTGAAAGTAGACTACATGTTTCAATTCTGTAAAGTAAAAAACTTAGGTAAAAGTGGCCCAAAACACTTGAAAATACGTGCCCTACCAGAATGTGCATTAACTGTGATTGCTGTGCTTAGGATAACAATGTTGATCTTTTAAAGACCACACACTGACACCACAAACATTTCCATGTCAGACATGCTGATGATACCAACAGCTTTATACCAGTGAAAACTTAATGTAGGACATTCATGGGTTGCAAACAACGAAACAAACAGCCTTGATTCAATTTTTATGTTCAAATTCATGGAAACTGTCCAGTTACACTGTGATGCTAACTTCATTACTATTTAGTGCCTTCATCATTTATTATAGTTGACATCAATTGATGACAAATAACAGATACTTATCAAAGTTTAATTCCTGTCTTTCAACATGACTAGATGGAACAGAATTCATCACTCACCTCTACATTCTCATCTTCTGTTGAAGTGACATCCTCTTTTCTCTCACCATAGATGACACTGCAATACAAAAGAAAAAAGAATTTTCATTTTGAAATGAGACAAAATCATGTCCACTGCTTATCATAAACACCAAACAAGGAAAAGAGTTTGAATCCTACTAAAATATGTAAATATGACAGTAAAGTTGACACTGGGCAGTGAAACTACAATGCCTTTTCAAATGACTGCAGTAAGTCAGATATCACAACAATGATTAACACTGATGCAAACAGAATCACACTAAGCAATCTTCATGGCACATATACTACAGTAACATGGAGGAGGCAACTACTTAATGAAACAAGTTTACATCACACCTTGTATAGTGGTGGAATTACTGTCTGGCATCCAAGGTTAATTGAGCTGTGATATTTTTTAGGGAACATTCCAGATCATTTTACATGATCTATAGCCAAAGCTTTAAAATTCACTCTTTTTGTAGAGTGTTGTTCTCAAAATGACATTTAGGTGTTCTTTTGAAAACAGTTGAAATGACATGGTTTCTTAAAAAACCTGGCATATGTTGTCACAGAACAGAAATCATGCCCCCTGATGGAGGCAAGCACATATCATTGCAACCTACACCAAAAAATGCAGACAGCATATTTTTGTATCTAGTTGGATCCGTGCTTAGTCTTCTATGCACGCAAGCTAAGTCTTAGCCATGCCTGCAGTGTACTTCATTGTTTTGCCTACAAAATGACATGGTGTGATGTCAATAAGGTTTAGAAATACAACCTTTGTTATCTGCCTGGCAGAACAAACCAGAATGCAAAAATGCATTGAGGTTTCGATGATATATGTTCTATTCCAAATAATGCCATGATGTCCCATATCTTTCAGTCACTGGTCAAAATTTCCCAAGAATTCCCAAGATCGTTATCTGGGGTTACGAGAGGTCAAAAAGCAAAATTTCCCAAGAATTCCCAAGATAGTCATCAGGGTCACCAAAGGACAAAAAGCAAAATATCCCAAGTATTCCCAAGGCCTAACGTTACAGTATAGCCTAGAGACTATGCTAAATACTTGGCAAGGCCCTAAGTAACATTAGCCTAGGTCTAGCCTAGGCCTAGCTATAAGTATAAACCTAGCCCAGGCCTATGCACAGCTGGTCACAGAAATCTCTCTGTAAATACTACAAACTTAGATGATGGGTACCAACATTTGACAGGCAATAACTGCTTTGATTAGCCCTAGCCTAGGCCATAGCTATTACATTTACAGTAACCTACCTCTAATATCAGCCCATACATACTGTACTACAATTAGGCTAGCCTGTACTGTGGCAGTTAGGCTAGGACTTAGTCACAGGACTAGGACTTTGTCTAGGCCTAGCCCATAAACCTGGAACTCTGCATTAGATTTATGTACTGAGTCTAACGTTATTGTGTGTGTAGGCTAATGTTTGTTGTTGGTTCTGTAACAACACTTAGGCCTAGGCCTAGGCCCTGACTATTAGGTCTAGGCCTACGTTAAAACTTGATCTGCCTGGTAAATTTTCCACTAAAGTTACTCATGCTACTCTGAAGAGGAGCCATATTACAAGAAACTGTGATATTCCTGCTGTAATTTTTATTATTCCATTTCTTGGTGCTATTTTTCCAATTCAGTTACAGTCAAATCTAACATTAACATTGGGCTACTCAGCCAGCTCAACAGACCTTGGCAGGCAGGCTATGTGTGATAGTCTGTCACTGCACTCAGAAACTAGCTTTTAACACAAATTCTGATTGGTTGAAAGTGGATCTGTTTACAACTGATCAACCAATGATATGGTAGCTTATGGAATGTCATGGATCTGCTGCAAACTATCTACTGATTGGTTTAACATCAACTTGTTGACAAAAATTTAACCTATAACATAACAGCATAGATTACTGAGCTCAAATAAATGCACTACAGTACTGTACAGACAAGTGAAATACTGTAGTCTATTCTCAGTCTTTTGATATGTTGACTAAAGAATAATAAAGTTCGTGAAAGGACCTATTTACTCATTCAAAATTCGGATTATCAAGGAAAAATCCACATTCCCATATTTACAATGATTTTCCGTACTGAATATGGAAAATCCGTGCTGGTTGGGAGCTCTGTCTCAGGGTATGACCCCCCTGGTGACCCCAGATGACTTTTGACCCCCACCAAAAATGATAGAGTTCTTCCTCTCACTATAAGGCATCTAAATACAAGGTATGAAATTTATCCAAGCTTCCTACCTCGAGATATCGTGTTAACAAGGTTTTCAGAGTTTGACCCCCGATGACCTTTGACCTCCACCAAAAATGATAGGGTTCTTCCTCTTACCATAACGCATCTACATCCAAAGTATGAAATTCATCCAAGCTTCCTACCTCAAGATATTGTGTTAACAATGTTTTCAGGGTTTGACCTAGGTGACCCCAGGGGTGACCTTTGACCTCCACCAAAACAACAGGGTTCTTCCTCTCAATATGGGGCATCTATGTACCACGTTTGAGAACTGTCAGAGCTTCCCTTCTTGAGATATCGTGTTAACAAAGTTTTCAGAGTTTGACCCCCGGTGACCCCAGATGACCTTTGACCTCCACCAAAAGTGAAAGGGTTCTTCTTCTTACCATAACGCATCTACATACAAAGTATGAAATTCACCCAAGCTTCCTACCTCAAGATATTGTGTTAACAATGTTTTCAGGGTTTGACCCCCGGTGACCCCAGGTGACCTTTGAACTCCACCAAAAACAATAGGGTTCTTCCTCTCAGTATGGGGCATCCATGTACCAAGTTTGAGAACTGTCAGAGCTTCCTTTCTTGAGATATCGTGTTAACAAAGTTTTCAGGGTTTGACCCCTGGTGACCCCAGATGACCTTTGACCTTCACCAAAAATGATAGGGTTCTTCCTCTTACCATAACGCATCTGCACACTGAGTATGAAACTCATCCAAGCTTCCTACCTCAAGATATTGTGTTCACAATGTTTTCAGGGTTTGACCCCAGGTGACCCCAGGTGACCTTTGACCTCCACCAAAAACAATAGGGTGCTTCCTCTCAATATGGGGCATCCATGTACTACATTTGAGAACTGTCAGAGCTTTCTTTCTTGAGATATCGTGTTAACAAGGTTTTCAGAGTTTGACCCCCGGTGACCCCATGTGACCTTTGACCTCCACCAAAAACAATGGGGTTCTTCCTCTCAATATGGGGCATCTATGTACCAAGTTTGAGGACTGTCAGAGCTTCCCTTCTTGAGATATCATGTTAACAAAGTTTTCAGGGTTTGACCCCCGGTGACCCCAGATGACCTTTGACCTCCACCAAAAATGATAGGGTTCTTCCTCTTACCATAACGCATCTACAAACTAAGTATGAAATTCATCCAAGCTTCCTATCTCGAGATATTGTGTTAACAATGTTTTCAGGTTTTGACCCCGGTGACCCCAGGTGACCTTTGACCCCCACCAAAAACAATGGGGTTCTTCCTCTCAATATGGGGCATCTATGTACCAAGTTTGAGGACTGTCAGAGCTTCCCTTCTTGAGATATTATGTTAACAAAGTTTACAGGGTTTGACCCCCGGTGACCCCAGATGACCTTTGACCTCCACCAAAAATGATAGGGTTCTTCCTCTTACCATAACGCATCTACAAACTAAGTATGAAATTCATCCAAGCTTCCTACCTCAAGATATTGTGTTAACCATGTTTTCAAGGTTTGACCCCTGGTGACCCCAGGTGACCTTTGACCTCCACCAAAAACAATAGGGTTCTTCCTCTCAATATGGGGCATCCATGTACTAAGTTTGAGAACTGTCAGAGCTTCCCTTCTTGAGATATCGTGTTAACGAAGTTTTCAGGGTTTGACCCCCGGTGACCCCAGATGACCTTTGACCTCCACCAAAAATGATAGGCTTCTTCCTCTTACCGTAACGCATCTACATACAAAGTATGAAATTCATCCAAGCTTCCTACCTCAAGATATTGTGTTAACAAGGTTTTCAGGTTTTGACCCCCGGTGACCCCAGGTGACCTTTGACCCCCACCAAAAACAATAGGGTTCTTCCTCTCAATATGGGGCATCTATGTACCAAGTTTGAAAAATGTCAGAGTTTCCCTTCTTGAGATATCGTGTTAACGAGCAAAGTGTCACAAACACACACACACACGCACACACACACATACATACACACGCCATCATGACTGCATAGGTTTCTCTTTTCATCGAAACCAAAAATGTCAAACAGTGACAATGATTTCACATATCAGTACAGAGGTGAAAGACTGCATACTACACTATAATTCAGAATCTTACGTGTATGTGGGTTCCCAAATCCTTCTCAGTCGATCCTGTTTGACTCCAGATGTGGACTGCTGGTATAAGTTCTGTACATATCTAAATATAGTGGATCCCATTTCATCACACAACACTTGAGTATCTGTGGTCTGTGAACAAAAGACAAAATTCATGATGGACTGACACCAATAGTTAAACCATAAATATTTAAGTAAAAGCAGTGGCTTTTCCTTGTCCCTCTCAATTGATCCTGTTGTGGACATGCAATGCACCATTATTTCTTTCACACCACAAACAAAAGTCTCTTTATTGTAGTTACTAATGATGTAGTAGCAGCAATTTGGGCATCCAAAC
Organism: Holothuria leucospilota; assembly: GCA_029531755.1. Lineage (NCBI taxonomy): Eukaryota > Metazoa > Echinodermata > Holothuroidea > Aspidochirotida > Holothuriidae > Holothuria > Holothuria leucospilota. The sequence continues at coordinate 52,956,631 of CM055963.1, read as the reverse complement.
TATCCCCTTCCCTGATAACTAATTACAGTAACATGTATTCTGGGAGATGCTTGATATGCTGGATTCTTTATTACTACCCCTGTGTTCTCTTTAGCCACCTGCACTAAAGAGCACACAGTACTGTAATCTAATCTAATGTCACTTTCCCCACTTAACTCATCATAGATGATTTTTCCAACTGCTTTCCTCTCCCCAAAACTTCATAATATACTGTACACTGCAACTTAAAGGTAAAACACTGGTATTTTGTGAAGTACCAAGTAATGCTACTTCTACACATGTCATATCTCAACATTCCAATTTCCTTCAAGAACATAATAATCTTTCACAAGCACGGTGTAAAAGATATCCAAGCTACCAGACAAGTCTAACACCATTTCTTGAATTTAAATATTCTGTTATACTGGAAACTTACCCCAGCTAATCCTGGTCCCTTCAGGTACAATGCCAGCTTTGGTGTAGGGCTGGATTCTGTTTCTTCCTGTAATGTTGTTTCTGGAGTACCTGGTGCAGGAATATCTAAATCTGTAGTCTGTTGTACATTAGTCCTTCCAGGTCTGGGATCAAATGCTGGTACCAGGGCTGAGAACTGCCTTCTCAAGACATGTTCATCATCCCATGCTTTGCGCCCTCTACCTCTGCTCTCGACTTCATCTTCCTCCTGTTGAAAGTAATGATAGAGTTTACTGGTAACTGAACTATATTTAAAACAATAAGGCTCAGCAGTCATCAAGGTTTTGGGTTCTATTCCAGGCAGGGCCATTCATAGGCAGAAGGTTTTCTCATCCAACAGCAATACACACTTTTTCTAACCTAGAATGACCTTCCAAACTGGAAAGATTCTACATTTGAGATATATGTTTAATAAGACCTTACATCACTGTAGAAACTAGTTGGCATTGAGCAAGGATGTATGTGTGCATGCAAGGTTATAAATGTCTAAATACTGGCATGATTGCACACAGAAAGGACATGAATTTAAATCTATATTTTTATTGTGACGACAATGTGACACGCCTCATCAAATCTTTGGCTAACAAGCTGTGATGTCATTTTTTTTTGTAGATATGAATGACTCTATTGGAAGCCTACCAATGTTAAGTTGTATTCGATATGTCCTTACTGTTCTGCCCACGACTGTGGCTGCTTAGCATTATTAAATAACTTTCCTTCATGCCTGAATATTACTTACTGTGAATTCATCATATTCATCCCCACTATCATCCTCATTCTCATCATCAAGGTCCTCGGGGTCTCCACAAAAGTCTTCATCTTCAAGCTCAGCCAAGAGAGAACTGGCCCGACAGGTCTCCAAGAATTCATTGTCACTCTCACTGGAAGTTGAAGTCAAGCTCGTAGCAAGTGCAGAGCTAAGGGTTCCTGTAGCCACAGTACTTTGGTGGGTGGTGTTGGTTGTGACTGATGGAGGGGGCGTGGTAGTCACTGCGGACGGCAGATTAGGGGCACTCTGAGCACTGCTAAGAAAGTTGCCAGCTGTGTACACAAAACAGAATATGCAAAAGAAGGTTGTAATCAGTGACATACAAGGGCTACAATACGAAAGTGATCCATTTGAAAGTGTCTTAGCTCATCCACATCATAATTTAACTTGAGAAACCCTTCTGATAAAATAAAATGCTGCTGAAGACCCACTGTGTGACACCACCACATTTCAACCTTGTCTAGCTAGCACAACAAAGAATCATACACCCATATGGGTTGAAGTGCTTGTCTGTAAAAAAGTTTTAAATCTCTAACATACCCCTGACATGGAATGATTTTTAACATTCTCAGCATTAAAATGATGTTTTGCTCATGCTGACAATTCTTTTATGGTTTACAGGCTGTAAGAAGGCAGATGACTGTACTAAACATTACTTGACACACCCGAATCTAAATGCATGCTGCATGCTAGACAATATGACAAAGCAAAACAAACGTGGGAATTCGGAATGCTGCATTAGGCTAGTCTGCAAGGCCAGTACTGAGGACAATATGCCATGTAGCTTTAAATGCACAGCATCCAATTATGCAATCCTATTTCTAAGTTATTGTTTAATCCTATGTACTCTTCTACTAGTAAAGTGGGAAAAGAAAGCCAGACAAGTCACAACTCCAAATGCTAATTCTGTCACACTCTGACAGACAGACAGACAGACAGACAGACAGACAGACAGACAGACAGACAGAATAATACTGTTGAATAAACAAGATTCTGGTAAACTTTTTTCCTTTCTCCATTTTTTTGTTTTTTGGCTGATGATTACTTACGATCTGAGAGAGTTGATGCCAGGGTTGGAAACCTGACAAAGGTGGACTGAAGGGTATTACTCCGATTTGAAAGGACACTGTTGCTACTACCCACACTCCCTCGACTGTGCCTCCTCAATGATGGCAAAGTATCAGCCAAGGTAGACACCGCATCCTTGGCACTACTCAGGTTTGGTACACTAACACTCATGCTACTTGTGCTGGGGACAATGGGAGCATCTGCAATAAACAAGACACATGCTGCAATATTACAGTTGGCACACACAGCTTTGCACAATTGCTGGCTGAAACATGCTCTGAAAAATGACTTTACGAAATATGAATGGCTCTAATTAATCATGTCATGTGTAGGTTTTAAGAAGTAGGGAAAACTGGTGGGGGGGAGGGTTAAGTCTTGGGGCTAAAGTATACTAGCCCAATCTCCTTCCTCACTTTTCAAGAACGAAAAACACTTATCACAGAATAAAAAAGTTTTCCAATAAATTATTTTGCAAATGACATACAATGTGGCATCAAACTGCATCTGAAGTTGCTAACATACAAGTTTTTCAAGGTGGGGAACAGCTCCTCCCTTAGACCCCTCCCTCCCTGAGGACAAAGGTCTAAAATGTTTATTCCTAGATACAAAAAGCTTTCTATCTCTACAATGTGACAATATTTTTGTTACTGAATTATTTAAATCATGCAAGACGACCTTACATGTTAACATTTAGTATGCAATGTTAATGTGAGAAACACCAGTAATGATACTTGTATGGGGAATTAAAGGATATTTGTAAGATTTAGCTTTCATCTCCAAATTAAATGGGCAATGGCTGATTTCTGTAAGGACTTACATTATATGCTATGAAACAAATGCTACATATCTACTTTTCACTGAAATTTATGTTAATGAATACAACTGAAGCAGTTGGTAAGATACTTTGTATGGATGTGAATACCATAAAACTGACAACAGACCCTTTTCCAAATAGCAGTTACAAAGGATTGTGGGATAGAGTTTTTGGATGCATTGATTTTGTCAATGGCATTTTACTGTGGCCAAAATGGACACATACCAAAATTCTATCCCAAAATCCTTTATAATTTGCTATTTGGAAAATTTCAGTGACCTTCTTCGGGACTCCAGCTGTACTTTCCATTAAACCACTATAAACCAATAACCAACACATCTTACATTTTATCAAATGTGCCTATTACTATACTACTTCAAATGTTTTAGTTATTAAAAGAGTTAACGTAGACTTATAACTAGTTATAAGAGGAGCCATAAGCATGCACTCAAATTTTTAACACGGGATGAGAATTGTTAATGTATGGAAGTCAACTGAAAATGCCTGTGCCTTTGAAGCCATGCAATTTCATTTAATACAGTAGCTGATGGTAATACACATGCACTGACATAACTAATTTTAGTCTTCACAAGTAAATGAAGTAATTCTATCACAAGACTAAATTATTTCATCATGTATCTATCAAAGCAAATGCAACACTTCCTTACCATATACAGAGATGCCAACATTTGTCATAGAGAAATAGTAAAATTTTTTTAAATGACGTACGCCATTAATGATTGCCGTCCTGGGGGAGGGGTCTAAGGGGAGGGGGTGTCCTCCCCCTTTTTTTTTTTTGCTTATATGAAGGGGGCTTAGATGCAAAATGGTGCAATCTTTTGCACATTTTGCACTTATTTTGTGTTGAAGAATTTCCATTTTCAAGTTAAGTTTGGCAGTCATTTAGGCCAAATTTGGGCAGATTATTTGGACAGGCTTGCCCTATTTATGGCGCTTCAAAATTTTTAAAGGGAAATCCCCTGCAGACCCTACCCTTATTGGTATATGGATGTGTTGCCCAAAGTGATCCTTCACTGTAAAAAATTTCTGTAGATTTACAGAACAAAAAACAAAGAAATACATAAAGAAAATGGAAAAAGTGCTGTCAATTTGTTGCAACAAAGTGACAGCACCTTTTCCGTTTCCTCTTTGTATTTCTCTATTTTTTGTTCTGTAATCCAACGGACGTCTGTAGACATTTCTTACAGTGTTTGTAATACAGTTGCTCACACAGATGTGTTAACACTTTTGTTCCCGTGCAGGAATTCCCCAGAATTGTGCAATCAGTCTGTAGTACATATTAAAAAGTCATTTACGGTTACATAGTCATATTTTGATACAAACTGATTTTATGACTTATTGTTCACATAAAAAATGTCAAACAAAACCATCGTTGAAATCGGGAATAAATAAGTCTGTCTGTACTTCAATCCTAGCTCAAATTCTGAGCCGCGCGGTACGGTAATCCAGTCCTTTACAAACTATAACTAACAGCCCTTACTTGCAACAATTGTCTAGGCTGTACGTAACTCTTTCTGGGTCTTGACAATTTTCTCGGCCGATCGTTACCACGGCCTTGCGCAAAAGTAACCGCAATGATGTGTTTCAATCTCCCTTAATTTCTTTCATATAACTCTTCTGAAAAATATCCATAATACACACAGAATGCTGTTCTGTGTCTATGACATTAAAAAGTTACAATACCGAAACCCAGGCTATTCATCTTCTTGCAACAGATCTCACTCCGTACACGTGTCCATGTATGATTTGATACGGCATAACATAGCACACACTGTACAGTATAGTGCATGAAAAATGATTGTACAGTAGAACGGCAATTTTACGTACGCCAGCCAAAGACCAAAGACACCAAACTGCAGTACACGGAAACGGACATTGCACAGTTGCACTACATATCCTAACGTATGTTGTGTATGTATTCTACAGCCTATGCTGCACATGTGTTTCGTTTTGCTAACTTTTACGCACATGAATGACGCATTGTACGTATGCGATTCGAAAATATGTCCGTACGGCAACTCCTACCATCACATAACGCAGTCAATGAGTGGATTTCTGTCTTTTTAATCTTTCTTTTTTGATCTCCAACCAGGTTTTTAATTATACATTTTAAACACTCCTTGTTTTACTTGCAAAACGTAAATACATGAACAAGGATTATTAATGAAGGCCTGTAAGGATATTAACACACCTTATGTTACGCAAATCGGAAGATTTTGGCACATCATCGTAATGGCGTAATACCAGTGTACAAATCGTAATCATTACGGCAAAATCGTAATTGTTGGCATCTCTGCATATATAACAATCATACAACCTCTGGGAAAGTAAAGGTTCCTCTTAATATACATTCATGAAATCCCCTCTGAGGTTTATACTTAATTAATTTTAATTTAATCAACACTGAGACTTGGCTGAAATCAAAATAACTACACAATTCTATGAACTACAGCAGGGCTCAAAATAACTGGAGGCCATGGACTTTGAGCCCCTTTACGTTGCCTTGGTATCCCTTCAAAATTACCACCACCAAAGGCCATATGGCCTTGACTGTCCATCATTTTTATTTGGTTACCTTAGGCTTACAAGGTTATGCCTTGATTCCCCTCTAGCATGACCTCCATACCCTAACAAATTTCACCCTGCCAGACATCATTTTGCCTTCCCCTTTCCAGTACTTATTTCAAGCCCTGCTACTGTATAAATATTATGAAGTACTGATCTTTAAGTGACACTGCAAACAATACCGTGCAACTACCCTAGCTAAAAGTCCCCATACCCTGCTAAAAGGTACCATCCATTACCTGGTTTAGCTTCAGCTAACAAATTACCACCTTCAGTTTTGGCTTCTGTTTCTAGAGTCTTAGTTTCTCCCTGTCCTTCACTGATACCCTCTGCTCCTCCGGAAAGGGCATTTTCCATCACAGCAGCAAAAGGAAGTACTGACCTGGACAGGTCAGAGGTCGATGCATGGTCACGATCTAAAATACAGGAATAATAAGATGGAACAACATGTCATTGGAAAGAAATTGCACAATTTTTCAAAATTTATGGGTAAAAGTTTACAGAAGAGTACACTTGATGGCTTTTGTTATTTTCTTGCATGTACTTGTATTTTCCATAGATGGTTAATGATGCTTTATGTAATCCATCTGAACATCACCTTCTATCTGAAAAGCAACTAAAAGGGTGTTCCTTTATAGCAAAGTCAGTATTCCTATTAAATCCATTCTGCATTTTCCAGTTCTGCCCAATACTGGCCAAAATTACTAGGACAATTTCCAACTTGCAAGTAATTTCCCAAGAAACCTTTCCCTTCAGTACTACCTCAATGCTAACCAATGAAACTCATGCTATCTTCTTAAACATCCAACCTCATTCTGCTTTCAAAAGAGCACTGCCATGAATAAACCTGTGGGGGACTGGTCCCACCTACATATGTCCACACTATGACCTGAATATTTATGATGACTATAAATAAATTTCATAAAACTTGTAAATTAAAATTGCTGAAATCATGGACTAACCTGCTGCTTTATTTTCAGCCTCTTCAGTTGCACTCAAACTAGGAGTGGAACTACTTTTGCTTCTACCAAAGACTGGAGGATGGACCTGCTGCTGCTGCGGCTGCTGTGGGTGGCGCTGATGATGATGGTGCTGCCATGTGGATGAAGATGATACATGTGGTTGCTTGTTGCTGGAAGCAGCAGAGAGGGTCTTGTTAACCAATGATGTAACAGACTCACTGGTCCTGGTACTATCACTCTGGGTAGCTGCTTTCAGCACAGCGGCAAAAAATGCAGCTGAAGTAAAAAGACAAAGACTGTATTCAATATGTTGGTAAGGTAATTGATCGAACACTTATGAAAATGCAACTTTGATTTATAAAACTCCTACAAGAACTGAATTCCTAAAATCACATCAAATTTTGCTACAAAAGGTGATTAGGGGCTGTAGCATCTCCCTAAACTATTTAGAAATACCATCATATCTCTAGATACAATTCACTTTGATTGGCACTGATTCAAAAAGTAGCTTCACTCTGGTTGGCAAATGATGACTTGCACAGTCAGTTGCATTCCCAAACTCACACACAGTATGATTGTTAGGATGTGGCCTGCGCAATTTAAACTCAGTGCAAGCTACTGTAACTTTGTCTAGGAGCTGTACTAGACAGGTACTTCTTGATAAAATTGGAGGAAGGGTTAGAAGTTAAATTGGTAGGGAGAATTTTTACTGTCTGGGGTGAGACTGTAGAGCCTTTCAACTGCCCCACAAATGTGAACCATTTTACCTTCTCTCGAAAAAGAGCTCACTAAACTCAACAGTTCTATACAAAACTTGACCCAGCACTATACAATGCAACCAAATGGGTTGTAAATGTGCTATTAAGTTTTACAAAAGTGGCAAGATGATTATATCAGGGTTCCAAATGCTCTTTACAATGTGACTGGTTAAGTGTGAGGCTACACACTCCTATCATACTGTAGTATGCATGTAGTATGCGTGCATAATTGTGTTCAATTAGCCAATATTCTTGTGAAACCTACACAGCTAAACCACGGTTTTCTTTCTCCATAACTATAGCTTCACAAATGAAAGCCCCACACCGAAGGGCCCCACTTACATAATATTTCAATTTTTTAATACAATGTCTTTCTGAAGAACTTCCTGTGAAGAGTTTGTGTATAAGTGCATGACGTTGGCCCTTGGTTTGCTTAGGAGGCAGTGACTTCTATTTTTTTTTACATACAGCACTGATATGACCTACTGCAAACATATCTTTATTGCACCTTATATTATTTATGATACTGCTAAGTTATGCAAACTAAATGCATACAATCAACAGTTTGTGCCCCCACCTTCCCCTGGGGAGATGGGGCATCCCTACTTGTGTAACAAAATGCTCTTACATTCTCTCTCACTTGAAGAGTCTTGTCCAGGTTCTCCCATCAATTCACACCACTTCCAATCTTTGCCTTTACCCATCACCATCTGTCTCAGCATCTGGGACCTAACCAGCCTCTGCTGTTTACGAAGACTAGGAGAAGGTTCCTTCAATGGTTTAGCTGCAAAGATAAGACCAATAGGTGTTTGAAATATTACACCCAGCCATGACTCTTGCATATCACAAATGTGAACATCTGATCTAAATGAATGTTCCCCCTCTTTTCACTCTCTTTTCATCCTCTTTCTCTCTCTCCAAATTTGTACTCAAGTCAGATCAGGTCAGATAAAGCAGGCGAAAGAGAAAATCATCACTTTTGATGGTTGAGGCAAAGTTGAAAAATTTGCACACAAACGTGGCTTGAAAATTTTTCTCACAATATTCCATCTCCTCAATGAAGGAGTGTGGATGTGGTCATGTGGGCCAGGAGTTACATTTTAAATAAAACATCTAACACTTACTTAGCTGTTCTTCCACCACTCCTGTGACAGTTCCATAGATTTCAAAACCTGAGAGGGAGAGATAATGTGTTTGACCACTGGCATTCTTGCCATTCTGTTGGAGCCGAACGTATCGCCATCCTTTCTTCTCTGATGCAACAGGTTCCAATGGCCATGTAGCTGTTGAGCTGCAAAAACACAGACTAAATACAATAAGTTTGCTTCCAGCACTCATCAGGAGATCTTACAATAACTTTAACAGAAAGTAGGTGACTAACCACTACACATTTCTTTGAAAGCATGTGGTTGCATGTTCACAGTTCCTTTTTAGAGTTTAAAATTTATATGAAGGGTTGTTTCATAGGATGCAAGGTTCTACCTATCCCTCTGAATGGATGCCTGTCTCAGCTTGAGTTTCTTACTACTACAAATCTTCATGAAAGCAAATTTTATTTCTATTTTAAATGTGCATAAACAACCTACTGCTTGTTATCGATGACTACATTCACAAACTTTTTCAAATCTGCAAAATAAGGTGAACCAGACTTCCCTAACAAACTAAGGTTGCGCATTTAAAAACTAAGTCGACTTCTCTCTAGCAAAGAACCTGAGATTACCTACCCTGGTTCATTCAGTGATGAGTCATCACTATGCTCTAATAGACTGGTCCATGTCTGTCCATCCTTGGACACCTGGAAAATCCAGTTTCTAAGGGCTGATCTACCATAACCCCTAGCATGGCGAAGGGTATATGCTGATGGGATTAACCAAACCCCTAAGTCCATGGTGAACCAGGCTTTCCTGAAAACAAGCAAAAGTCAAAGGTATTAAATGTGCCCATACTCTGTTGAGAATAGGCCAATGGCATAACAAAATTATGCTCAAACTAGAAGCATGTCTCAAAACATTCACTTTGAAATGAAAAAATTCTAGGAATGCAAAAATTGGTTTGAATTCTGTTCTGAAGCAGAATATACGAATGGTCTACATGTGTCATAATTCCTTTGCTAAATGTCATTTAAGGTACAACTCAACGACCAGAGTAAATGACATTCCCAATAAGCATTATTATCATCAAATAATAATTTGCTAAAAAAAAATATATATAAAAATACAGAAAAATTCCCTGTAAGCATTTGAGCACTTCTAATGGTTCTCCTTTATGGTTAACAATCTCCTTAGGTATTAGCACAGGACAGCAAAATAATGCACATGGAACTGAAGTTGTACTAACTTGTCATCATTGGTGTGGCAGTTCAGTGCCGAGGGATCCCTACTAAGGACATCTTCAAGACGGCCATAGGGGAGAGTTCGCCCTTCAGATGATGATACATACACAAGGTTGTATGCAGCAGGATTAACCCACTCAAAGGCAGTCCTACAAATGGAGATTGAATGAAATAATTTGGTAAAATATTCAATTTAAATGCTGACAAACACACAAGCAACAATCCATCATGTGCAAGAATTTTCAACAGTGACAGAAATATGAAGCAACGGTTACCTCTATTTTGGAAAGAAAGAGAAAATTAAGAGGGTTGACAGTGACTCTAAACTCTCAAAGTTCTGCACAATTCCTTCAAAGTTATTTGTAACTGAAAAGTACACATTCACTAACTTTAATGGACATTAAAAATGATGGCACCTGTCTATGAAGTGACTCAGGAATTCATCAAAACACTCTTCCATGACATGAAGCCCTGAAAATGTAAGCTCTGATGGTAAAACAAAACACTTCAAGATGGGTGCTCCATGATTAAATCATAAACTGAAGCCACAATATATGAAAAATGGTACCCGAGTCAGTTTAATGCAGTGCAGTAGTTAAAGTATTTATGTTACTCACTAAAAAAGAAACAAGACATTGCAGTAACTTTCTGACTTACTTTCCGTTGGTACCAATCCAGTAAATTAATCCATTTTCATCAAAATCATGGGAGTGTCTGAAAATGAGAGGTGGGCCTTCCTTGATCCTCTTCACATACGCAAATGTTGTCCTTTCATAGTCATACCACTGGAAGGACACCTGGAGACAAAGAGACAAAAGAATATTGAAGAATTAACATAAAAGGTGCTTGCAGAGACATGAATATTTCCCAAAAGACACCATTCAACCCAGTGACATCAGAGACAAGGGTGGTGGGGCAGGAAACTAAAGCCCTCCTCGACCCACTTCTACATAATGTTCAAAATTCCCCCCCCCCCACCCCATCCATCCACTTTTTCCTTGAATGTAAGAGATAAACAGCTGATGGTTGTTTCATACTGCAGTACTGAGCCATGAGACAGCGCCCACCTCCCCTTCTAACTGCTTAATGTGTTAGAAGCAAACACAAGTCTACTAAACCTACTCAGTGGAGACAAGTAAACTGAAAATCAATCTTAATTTGAAAACTAATTCAATAAATATTGTTTCCTCTACAAACCATTTTCTGTAGGTATCGCTCCAGACTGCTGACTGTGGCCAAGGGTTCCATTTTCATAGTTCTGCCTGTTCTATCAATAAGAGCTGTTTCACCAGGGGCTCTCTCCAGGCGGAAACGCAGACGTCGTGTCAGTACCTTCGTACAAATTGAAAGTAGTCAAGAGTTACTCTTTGCAGCAGAAGAGTAGCTCAATATTCTAGGAATTATTACACACTCATGAAAAAAATATTTTCTAGTACCAAGTGTTGTGTTAAGTTTTCCAGACAAGAAATTCTACTGAAAGAAAGGTTACACATTACTTTTCAGAGATAAATAACATTGCTTGGTATAATTTCCTTTCTGTGAACACTAACAAACTCAGTATGACTAAAATTAACAGCCCCGCAACTTTCACAGACTAATCAAATCTTTTACATGAACAGCATACATTACGCCTCCAGCAGTTCCGAAAAGAAATCTCTCGAATAAATGAATGTTTTGAAAACTGATACTTTTGAATTTAAACAAGTTTGTGTCTTACTTGTAAACCACAAGCAGAGCCGGCACCATCATAAAGAAAAAGAGGTAACTTCTCAATGGATTCTAAAACAGCAATCAGTTTACGGACCAAGACAATTGCAGAAGAAGAGTCACTGTTGATGACAAAAAAGGATTCAGAATTTACAATATGTATGTGGTTATACAATTCAAAATACTACATCACATGCTTGTTTTCAGTACCTTTGCATATGACACTTTTTTTCAGAGGGGAAGGGGGGGGGGGGCTTGTAATCAAGTTCAGGTTAATGCTTGGAGGGTTTGAGAAAACTTCTTCACTATTGGTAAGATATAAACAGATAAAGCAGTGCTTTTATCAGTGAATGCCCTCTATTTGACACTTTCAACTGATTTTTCTGTTTACTACTAGTACAACACACAAACAGGTGATGTGCAGGAATGAATGCTGATACTTTCAACAGACTAACCTCACTTACTAAATCAAATATCACCACGACAGTGCTAGTTCATTACTTTTCTTTCAGTTAAACAAAAGCCAAAGTGATAATGTGATGAATTTATTATCTGATAAAAAAGAAACCTTCTCATGCAAACCTCTGATCAAGAAATCAACTAAAAATCAACTCAACAAAAAAGCAATTAATATCCAGCATCAGTGTAAATGAAACTTATGCAAAATGGCTTTCTTTCACTTTACACTGAACAAAACTGAAATAGATATACTATTTTCAACTAAGACTCTAAGTAAATGACCTTTCACCCAATTGACATGACCAATTAACAGCACTAACAGGCATATTTATGGATATAAAAAGCTTTTGAAACAAGTATCTTTATCAAAGTTAACAAGAATCTAAAATCACTTATGGAATTCTTCAATTCAATGTATACATACTCATCATCAATAGAACTGGTTTTGAAGGCAGCCTTGAAAACACTGATTCTTTCCTTTAAGTGTCTATCATGCTGAGCAACATGATCATAGCCCTGCGGGAAAAGAGAAGTATGTCTTAAGCAATGGGTGCTACCAAAGAAATTTGTTTGCCTGTAAATAGGTGGAGGTGGACAAGAGATTACTAACTTTTGTACAACTAATATACATGGTTGAGTCATAGAACAAATCAAAGGGAATATCTACAGAGAACTCAGAATGATTTGAAATGTTGACTGATAAAAGATTTCCTTGGAACAACTGAATATGCCCTGTTCATTAAATTCCTTTTATTAAAACAACACATTCCTTGCACTTATTGCACAATTCCATGAGTTTCAATGACATAACAAGCACTACATAACTTCTCCATTACAGCTCCAGATAAATCATGTACATCCCAATATCTAAGTATGTATTTACAACTAGACTTAACTGGAAAGAGTCACCATTTTTCCTTTTTTCTCTCTCTCTTCTCTTTTTGCAGAAATTTTGAAACCTGATGACCTTTCATGACTTTAAAGCAAGTGGACATTTCCATGACTTTTGAGGCCTGGAAAATGTAAATATAAAATTCCATGCCTTTCCAATTTTTAATACCCTGTAAGAATTCAACAGAAGGCATACACTCATGACTAGAAGTTGTTGCGGCAATCAGAAACAAACTTACATCATTGAGGCAGTTGAGGAGAACCTGCACCAAGCCACTGCTATGTAACTCATATGCAGATATACTGTTTTCATCCTTTAGAAGGTTTGTCAAGGAAAGCAGAGCAGAATTGAGAATTTCACTCCATGTACTGTCTCCTTCTATTGGCTGAAAAAAAAATAAAGGACAGAAACTGATAAGAAAGCAATCTTAAAACAAAATGCTTTATCTTTCCACCATGAAATAAAGTACATTGCCCACTACAGAACACCACCTGTTTTTCTCTATAACCTCAGTCACAGATAAGAAACCATACACAGCCTAACTTAAGCTTACACTATTTCCTTGCATACAGTTTCCCTCCCCAGCTGGATTTCTTGTAATGACAGGTCCTACCATTTAATTTGCAGCAATTAATGTCTTGCATGCTTTTATTTCATTTTTTTCCCGTTTTATTTGATTATAGTTTTCCTTTATTTCATTCTAGTTTGTCTTTTTGGCTTCTACAAGTTGCAGGTATTCATAAAGACCATAAACTGCAGCATACACATGATAACACTTCACCACCCACACACACTCTCTAAAAACAACATGAAGATAGATCCAGGTCACATCAGGACCTCTTGAAACTTGTGACATACTTTGCATGTCATGAATATTCATACTACAAGTTAAAAGATACTAGACTAATGTATTCATGAAGTCAAGTAATCCACATCCCATCAAAGTCAAAACAGGTGCTACATTGACAAAAGAGTATTTCTTCACTTCAAAAAGAAATACTCTATTTTTGGCAGGTGTTCATGCATACAAAAGGTTCTGTGACATACAGACAAAGGATTCAAAGCAAACAGGTGTTTACTATATAGTAAATCTTTCCTGTTTACTTTTCAATTCATTCAGATTAAATAGGTCAAAGTATTCAAAACTGTTGCCCTTACTCTCATTCCAAGTCATACCCAATGTCCCTTTTTTATGTACAAAACAAACACAGGCAAGAACTAGTTCAAGCTCAATGAACCCTGGTAAGGTGTTGCATCCATGCAATAAGTTTTCTTTCTAGCTACCATGACATAGGCATTCCACCAGTGGTACCTATAACTGTACTTTAAACATGCAACATCTTTCCTTCAAACTATCAGACCTTTTTAATAAACTCTCTTAACCTATTTCTAATGAACTTCTAACATTGACTTACATCCTAAAACATTCTGCTGCTTTTTCACTCATCCCATTCCAAGCAATTAACTTCTTTGTTTGCATTCTTTGCAAAAAGGTTAAGTCTAAATTAAAAAATTCTGATTACCTCTACAGTATAGCTCAAAAATTATTTTCAGTCCATGCTCTCAATGGTGGTTAAAAATGTTATTCTCAACTTGATAAAAGGATAGTTTCCATGTCTGTTTTTGTTTTGTTTTGTATTTTTTTTTAATAATGTTGTAAGTCAGTCCTCAGCTATACATCTGAAAATTTCCTTACCTTTGCCACTTCATTATGCAAGTCACAAGAATGCTCAACCATTTCCACAATCTGGTGAAGTTTAGCAACTACATCCCTTGGATGGGATTCAGCAGCCTTGAAGTAGACATGGTACAACTCATGTGCTAGGGATTTCACCTACAAAATAAACACAAACTGGTAAGTTGAAGAGCTGAAGGCCTGTTCAAATATTTTTATATGGTCTAAGATTCAATATGTATCTATGCAAAAACATTAACATAAGTATGAAGAAGAGATGAGATGTCTTTATTCATTTCTAGTACATGCCAACTCTTTGAAGCTTTTGAGTTCTAAAATGTTTGAAGTCCAAACTGGTGTAAATCATTTCATTCCTGTGTTTAGTTTTGGTTTCACTTCTGTGGTTGTGTACTGTACTGTTTATTTTTGTTTCCACTTTCTTTTGATCAATGTTCTATGGTCGAGAAATGATTTTCAATTCTTCAAATGGACAATAAAAACAGTCATCTATCATTTACTTATAATGACATCATCTATCACTAAAATATCTACCAAAAGTTCATAGTTCATACTTCATCCATACCTTTTGTTGAACCTGTTCAGCCTTTGACCTCAAACGTTTGCCCTTTTTACCAGTCCAACCTGTAGAAAATTCTGGTCCCAGAGATGTTTCTGCTGTAAAAGAATGCTTTGTGCCTCGGTTGGATTCAAATATAAAGCCTGCTAAGTCTTCCTTGAGGATGGTAGCCTGCTGTAAATTGAAATTTAAGTTCACATGAATAACCTCAATCCCACACCAAGCTACATAATGCTTGGATAACTTGTGAAAGGCAAGGAACAGATACATAGTAACCGTACCCATATGTAGCATAGGGCTGCAGGTTCCCTATTTTGACAGACAAAGAATGCTCTTTGTCATGTAAGTGTGCTCTTTTTTGGCAAACTGGAGATTACCAAAACACTACAATTTTACACAGAGGTACTCAGAACCCAACTAAAAGCAGCCTTTAGGTTTGATGCATCATTCATCTCTATTTCTTAGTAAAAACCGAATTTTGCTGATCGATGTTTTCAGCATCTTTCATTAAGATTACCTCAAGACATAAATCTTACCTGCTGACCATCAGAGTTATGAATTATCAACTCTCCTTCTTTCACACACTGTAGAGACCAGTTACCAACCACTAATTTGGTTGGACCTTTTGATGTAAGAATTGGTTGGCTTTGGACACCAGGGCGGACTTGATTTCGAGCTCTCTGGAGTTTTTCCACGAATTCGCTTCTACTCTCTGAAGCAAAAGAAAATACAAAATGAAAGTAAGAAATACAACACATCTGTACAAGTATTTTGTTAGCTGCAAGGAAAACACTTGAAAAAACTTGCCTTGGACTGTCAAATCAAGATGTTAATGTCATGGGAAGTGATGTACAGACAGATATGCACCACAGCTTGTACCATTGGCTCTCGACAATTTTCTCACCAAAATGTACTTTTCAGAGGCTAAACCCAGAGTGACTTAAAGTTAACACAGTAATAAATCATTTACAGGACACACAAGCACAGTAAAATAATGAACCAACATGAATTTGATAGATACATGTTTCCTTTGGAGTGGAGGGTATACTGTATAGCTGGAAATTTCCGCAAGGCTAACTTTTGACAAATCTGTACCTTGCTCACTTATTTGCAGAGTGAAGAATTCCCTGTTGCAGGCAACCAACATCGTCTTGTACAAACTAACGAAAGTACCTTCGCGGGTCTTAAATTCGCCGCTATACAGTATTGGAAACTAAAAGATTTCCAGATTTAAATTTGGGCCAAGTGAGTGCGGTGATTTATAAATGCTAGTTCACATTTCACAGGTTGTATTGATAACACTGAAAGCAAAACAGTGATGTCTTTGACTCTGTATGGTGTAAAGAAGTAATTTTTAAGTCAAAACTCACCAGAGCTGTCAGAACCTCCCTCTGGGCTGCCACTGGAGTACATAGTTGCAAGTTTGCCATCAAGGATAAACCGAAACCACCCATTGCTACCGTTTGAAAGTTCCAGGGCAGCTGCATCACTCCAGACATACAAACAGTCCCTGCCTCTGGCCAGACACCAGTCTTTCCAGTGATAAGGTCTGCTAGTCATTATCTCTTTGGCATCATCCAATTCAGATACTACAAGGTCCTGTAAGAAACCCATATTTAGCACAAACGTGGAAACTGTTTTAGCAGTACGAAAATAATTAGGTATATCAATGGAAAAAGTACTTTCACTCTTTAATATGGGTGCCAAAATATCATAGAAGGGTATATTTCGCATTCAGCATCCAAGATGACTATGGCGTGGAGAGGTTCATGGTTAGATGACTGTTTCTTAAAAGGGTAAAACTGGTCACCCTAACATAAACTAACATAAATCAAAATGACTAGAATCATTTAATACAGTTTTCCTTAACCTGATAAATACATCAGTGCTGCAAGACTATGAACTTAAAGGTAATGTACAAACTGGAGCATTGATAGCATCATGGGAAATAATGTTAGAAGGAACAAACACAGCTTTGATAGATTCATCTTTTTCAAGGTGAGGATGAAATATTACATAGACCCTTTTCCAAAAAACAATTACAAAGGATTGTGGGATAGAGTTTGGTATGCGTCGTTTCTGTCAGTGGCATATAACACTATCCCACAATTCTTTGTAATTGCTATTTAGAAAAGGGTCTATGTCCTGTTAATTCAAGGGACATGAACTTTGGGGGTTCCTAATAGGACTCAAATATATTTTTATATATAGATTCAACTCTCCAAAAAACAAGTGCTTTAGAATTATTTTAATGTCCTTTATGATTCTATCTCCATTCCAAACTGACTTGAGGTAACTCACTCGCGACAGATGAATGATGATTATGCTGCACAGTTTTCTTACTTCTTTTACCAATCCTATTCAAATTATCACTACATTACTAGTCAGCTAGAGTACAGTTTGGTACGTGATGTTGACACTTTTCAAGCAGAATTCTTTTTTAATCTCAAAATATGCCTCAGGCCATAGCAACATTTCAACCGTCTTATGAAATAGAGAATGAAACAAACAGGATAAAATAGAAGCATCTCTGAATCTCTCCTTCTAGTCATATACTTGCATTTTAAGCTAATATTTATTCATTATTTACATGTACAAAAATGAACAGTCTTTTTCACATCAATTTTACATATATTTTGATGACATTTGCAACTATTTGACATGCTTTCAATGCTTCTTGTAAACAGATCATTCTGACATTGTCATGTCCAAAGGCTACTTATTTCCACTTATTTTCTCTTTGGGCATAAAGTCACCTGTCTATTAAAAGGAGTGATATATTTCTCACCTGTTTAGGTTCTTTGGTATCTTCTGCCATTGCACCTTCCTCTTCAAATTCTTCAAAGCTTCCTGCTAATGCCGATACTTTGCTGAAAACTCCTAGGCGAGCAAAGTGGTCTAAGAAGAGGTCTTGACCTTTACTCATCAGATCCTGAATGATTTGTAAAGCTGTGAGGTGTCCCTCGTCATCATCCTTTCATGAAGAAAAGTAAAGGAAAAGAATGATGAGTAAACAATAGGATACTTAGCATCACTTTGTGACACCCACATAGGCAGGGGCTTCTTGCTCACATTTTAATTATTCAACAACATTGCTTGTCAGTTCTACTTTCTGTAACTTAAACATATTCAACCACAACTGATGCCATCAAATGCTGTGTCAATGTCTAGTTTTCTAGAGAAAAAGTATCAGTTATGAAGCAGCCTTGAAAAACACCAAAAAGGAAACAATTTAAACCAGAAGGAGTTTCTAAAATTGTGGATTTTTCTTGTAAATTTAACCTAAGCACAGTGGTCAAGACTCCCTAGTGCAAAGCACAAGAACAGGCTAGTGAAGTCTTTATTCGAAAATTTTCCTTCAGAACATTTTTTTTCAGTGCTCTAAGACCATACATGTACACAAAGTACTTATCAACTCAAAGAAAATAATTTTCACGTCAACCACTCACCTCATGATCTAGGACAGCAGCTAATACTTCCACTAAAACTGGAGTAAAGCCAGTAACATCTGAGTTATATATATCCCCTAGCAGCTGGGAAGGTGCATAGTGTACCATCTTTCGTATAAGGGCCAGAGTAGCTTTCCTGATAGGAACAAAAGAGGGAACATCCATTCAATTACATGGCAATAAAGCATGTTCTGGTCTAATATACAATACATACCACTTCAATAACATCACTGTTCAACCATTATTTGCTTTCAGTACATAGTCCTACCTTATAATCAAAAAGTGTGGAATGTGTTTCCAATTGCAGAATCAATTCTCACTACAAATCAGGCTAAGAGCCAAACTGATGTTACTTTTCAACACTTAGAAGTTTTTTAAAAGCTTTGAATGAACGTAAGACTCAACTTTCGCACACATACATCCTGATTTTCCATGAAGACATGTTTATAAAGTTTCCTGAGACTCTTCAGCAAAAAAAACCCAAAACTGCCCTCAATAAACACCTTACACTAAAACAACTTCCCAAAACTTTCAGGCAAATTGACTGGAAAAGAAGGGAGAAGGGGGACAACATTTATGAAAGCTTACCTAACAGAAGGCATCATAGTATTGTTATAAACTTGTGCAAATATTGGCAGTAGTGTACGTAGATAGGTGGGTACCATCTCAGGATCACCAGCTGGTTCTTTGTCCGCTGCTTCCTCCTCTGGTTTCTCAATCTCTGATGAAATAATGGATGCCTCTGCAGCTGCTGAGACTGGTACCATCCATTCACCTGATAAAAATTCCCCACAAATAAAATTAGGCTTCATACTTTTCCATAAAATGATCAGGTTCCATACCTTAAGGGAAAATTTCACCCCAATTTTAATTAATTTACCCAGGGATCCTATTTCATTAATGGCTCTTTTCAATCATGTGACAGAATTTTTGTCCAAATTTTTTTGCACAAAATCGAGCATGAAGTGCAAGCTTTAGCGAGTGGGGTTCATGGGCCCCCTTGGGACCCTGGTGCATCCAAGGGCACAGTCCCATTGGGGTCCAGGGTGTGAAGCCCCTGGAAGCTCTGTCTTAGCATATCTCTGGTGAAAAATTAAGTCTCAGGGAAGGATATATTTTGGTTCATAACGCATCATCAAATGCAAAGACTGCAAATATTTTTAATTTATTATAGGCTATTCCTCCCATCAGGCCACTGTACCTTTAAGCGGGTGGGGTCAAGGGGCCTGCTTTAGGGCCCCTGGTGGGGGCCCAGGGGGGCAATGCCCCCAAAAGCTGAGGGTTTAGCATATCTCTGGGTAAAAAATTAAGCCTCTGGATATGTATATTATGGTTTATAATACATTATCCAATGCAAAGATTCCAAATAATTTTAATGTATTAGGCTATTCCTCCCATCGGGGCACTTTACCTCAGGAGCTGAGTGGGGGACATCCGGGGCAAAGCTTCTGACTGGGGGCAAATACCCCCATCACCCCTCCCATAATAAGTCCCCATTTTACCTTAAATATTCAATGTTTTTGTTTGGAAACATTATTCAAGGTACTTGAAAGTGTGACAATAAGAGGAGATTTAAAAGATTAAGCTACTGTTTCAAAATAAAGTTGGGGTGACTTTTTAGTTTTCTGTATTTTTCATAATCCTGTAGAGTTTACATCATACTCAAACTAAGAATCTTTCCTTCACTTCCTAATGATTTAAGAGATTGAGTAAAACTGTTTCATGCTAAAGATTAGTTAAACATAACAAAATACACATTTTAATACATTATGTGTATAATATCATGGTAACTAAATGCACTAACCAAGTACATTTAGTGAAAATATCCCTTTCTCTTTCAAAATTATTAAACTGCCAATAAATCTATTCTAAAAATATACAGTTCTTTATCATTTTCAAACTTTTGTGTCCAGTAAAGATAAGCTTACCAGGAGACTGGAGAATCTGTATGACCTCTCGATGACCTTCATCATTTCTTTCTCTTGCTTTATCAAGAGGAGTTTTGCCATCCTCATCTCTTAGATCAGGATTAGCACCATGCCTCAATAAAGTCTGAAAAAATGAAAATATGTATGTCAACCTCACAGCAGCTCTTATAAAATGAATTTATCACTGACCACTGTTAAGAAACTATTTTCTCTACTTCTGACTTAACAAAACAGTTACTTAAAGGAAGGGTACTCTAGCACTTGAGGCTGACAGTAACTACTAGAAACAATGTTAACTTCTACACTTAAGAAACTGCAATTAAACTTTAAAAGTATTTCCCCAAATACTGCTAGAGCTGATGACTTAACTTTCAAAATATTCTTTTAAGCACAGCTGGCTTTTCTATGGTAAAAATTTCCAACTTAATTATCTTACAACAGTGCACTTGATTACAAAATGTTAGAAAAAGTAACTGATATGAGCAAACTTTTGAAATTTCAGGACCACTTCTCACCTTTGCAACTTGAGGTCTTCCAAAGCAAGCTGCATAATGAAGGGAGGATGATCGCTGACCTCTATTAACGTCAGCTCCACGTTCACACAAAAATTCAACCTACAAGCACAAAGGAAGAAAATTTGCAAGTAATGGACTTTGCTTACAGCAAGCAAGGAAGTTTTCACCATTCACCTTGTATCGGGTACACTGTAAAGTCTTCTTGGTGACTTATTCAAACAAAATTCAGTGAAAATTTAGTGGAACATTTGAAATTCAGTTTAGTATGCAACCTGGCAAAAAGATGGACTGTCAAAGTGGTAGCCCTTGGGCTATGAGGCACTGTCACCACAGACAACTGTAATGAGGAACATGAACACATCAGTACTTACCATTTCTTGTGTGCCAAAGGCTGAGGCCCAATTGAGAAGAGTCTGACCAACATCATCCATATAGTTAACTTCCACAGCTGTAATTGGGACAAAAAACTGTGTAACCCATGTGTACAGTAGAGTGCACAAAAACACATTTTTAGTCACTGTTCACAATTGTTTGGTTCTCTTTTAAGTAACCTTTTTTCCAAACTTTGACAAACTGAAGTAATAATATTTTGAAGTTAACAGCCAGCAAAACTCCTGCATCTAATTTGAGTACAATTTATCATCAACTGTTCTAGACAGTATTCTTCCTGGTAATTGCAATATTTCTATTTATCCATTTAACATGAGTGACATTGCTTTCTTCTGCTCACTGCAAATGGAGGCAAGCCACAGGATAAACTGTAATCCTCTGTCAAAAGATCTATCTAGTGTATAACTGCACAAAAGCAGTTAACTTATTGGCAGGAATCTATAACACAAAACATTCCTTTATGACTCTGACCCAACAGTTATTTGTTCATCAAACTTGCATTTACACTGATTCTATTTTCACATAAACACTGATACACACAACATTCAAGCGTACATCCAATTATTCTAGAAATACTCATTACTAGCTGTATCAGTAGACCTTACATACACACATGCCCTCCCCTTGGAAAAAACAATGAAAAGAATTTCAGCATATTATGAACATGCCAGTTACTCATCAAAATTCTCCTCAGACTTCATAGGACAGCCTTCAAATATCCACACCAGAATTTTCAAAGTAAATTGGTTTGAATGTTACAATACAGGTAATGTTACTTTAACAGACAACATATTCAAGGAATGTTTCATGAGAGACAACTAAACAAGCACTTGAAGGGTTCTCATATGTAATCTGCCACATTATTAACAGCTACCATTAACATACAGAAGAAACATTATAAATGAAGAAACAGCGAATGACAATACTGCAGAAATACACTGCTAAAATGTCATCCTGACTGGGTGAACATAAACTATAACTGCTCCTTAGTCTTGACCAGCTTAGGCGTTTTACTCCAAAGTGGTTGTTTTTTATGCCTTACTGGCAGAAGTTTACGTCCAGTTTACTCCTTCCATTGTAAAAGAAAACCACCCAGTACTAGAATTTACGACCACTGGTTTGTGCTTTTGAATTAAGCACCATATAGCAATTTGCACTTTGAGTTTCCAAACTTACAACCAAAATTATGGACTGGCATAAAAATGTAATAATCTACTACCAAATTTATGTCCATTTATTTTTTTTTTTAGAAATGCAAACGATAGTCTTAACGCTTACATCCTGTGTCTATTGCATCAATCAAGGCATCTGTATCTTTACTTCTGATACAGTCAATAAGATGTCTGTGTGTTCGCTCCCCAGCACTGTCCAATCTTCTTAGGCCACTAGCACTGGTACGTAACTTTGGTGCTACAGTTGATTTTGGTAAAGCTTTGCGTCCCTCAAACAACAAGACTAGCAACAGATCAACTAGTCTCATGGTATCCAGAATGCATCTGTAATGAAATACAAGAAAGATGGAAGAATATTATTTAGTTTTGGAAAAATGCACAAAATATATTGGGAAGATTATTCTTCAATTACTTCTATAGGATAGAAAGAACTGCTGGTTTTTGATTAGGTGTTATCTGTTGCTAGCAAAACCATTATTTTAGTCTTCAACCCTTTTTAAAACTAAAACATCTTTGTTTTAAAATCACAAGTTTAACAGAACTTCATAAAAGAACAAAACCACATTCATAAAGCATGTAACATAACAAACTGACTCTATTCAAGGTGTTAATATCAAAAGCTCTTCTTGTACCACAACTTTGCACACAAGAAAAAAGAACATGAGAAATTTAAGGATTCAAAATATACTGTTGTACTGTGATATCTGTGTGTGTGTTTTTGCATATATACTCCAGCACTACAAAAATGAACACCTGTTCATGTGAGAGAGCATGGTAGCCTATTGGTTGATGTGTTGGACTTATGATTCAAGGACTGCTGGTTCGACTCCCGCCTGGGTATTACTTTGCATCCTTGGGCAAGATGTTACATCTCAATTGCCTCTCTCCACCCTGGGGTTAAATGGGTATCTGTGAGGTAAATTGTCATTGGGTATGCCACTAAAGCAGCTGTCACACTGGAGGGATTGTCCTCAGGACAATTTATCATTAAGCAGGTGTAATATGTTGCACCTTTATTAGGGCTGCCTAGACACTGGTGCAATAAAAAAATTATACTATTATTATCACTATCACTATCATTATCATTATTATTGCCTTTCTCAGAAACTGCGAGTTTTATCAGCAGGAAATGCTGGGATTCTGGAGCAGATTCTCTTTCCAAATTTCCAGAATGTAACATTTTTATTGCTTTGTTGTATAAGACTAAATAATGTACAAAAACCCTTTAGCGAGATTTTTGCCGTAAAGATTTCTATAAGATTAAAATTTCAGCCAGTATACACTGGAAATAGCTGATGCATTTGCTATCACCTTCAAGTACAACAGCTAAGTCTGATCATTACACATATTTTTCTGATTGAAAACTTTGGCGATCATCCCCCTCCTACCGACGGTACAAAATTCATAGATGATTGTATCTTCAGATATCTTCCTTAAACTGCTTTTTAGCTTAATCTAAGCTGTAATCAGCTTTGCCATCACCCAGGATGAAACTTTTCTCCATTCAATGAGGTCTGTCTGACAGTTTCATTTAAAGAGGAGGAACTTTATCTCCGTAAGTTCATTAAAAGTATGAGAATGTTTACCTTTCATCACCTAGTAAAGCTTTTTCAATAGCCTGGGGCAGCTGGGCTCGTAGAAGATCCTATAAAGAAAGCAAAATAAAGAGAGGATCGAAAAGAGAAAAATATGTTGCAATTCTACCAGAATATCTTTTTGAAACTTTGACCCAGATAGGAAGCAACTACTCAGTGATACAGCTGCACTGCCTGGGGTATTAATGTTTGTTTAAAATATTTACCATTATATAGCTCACACCCTGCACCTGAAGAATATTTATTAGCCTCAAAATAAACCCCAGGTGGTAAGAACGTTCACATATTTTGTGCAAATCCAATGAAAAATGAAAAAAAAAAAAAATCCACTAAGAAAAACTCTCTTTCTGCTCTTTAAACACAAACCACATATCTGGCAAAGTAAAATTAGTCATTGTTCATTCAGAGATTGATGGGTAAGCTCTAACTTGCAACGGAACTGGTCTTCATCTGTTCTTAACTTACATGTGTCACACTAGGTGATCCCCTACATAATGTTGACAATAAGCTTATAACAGTAGAAACATTGGCATTTCCTTTGGCATCAGGGGTGGTCCCTGCAGCCCCACGAGGTGTAGCTCCTTGAGCGGCAGTTGGTGTGGCTGATGACAGCCCACAATTGGATAGTCTCTCTAGTAATTCTTCTGTTAGTCCGTGCTTAGCCAGTGGTGCTGGGTCTACACCTCTGCGTGTAAATCTGTCTGCAAGGGATGCGAAGCATCGAAGGGCCCCATCTGATACCTTCAGAAAGAATAAAGTTGGGAGAAATGGGTTTGATGGTTTGCTTTGGTACTAAGAAAGAGGGGAAAGCACAAAAAGAATGCCTACATTTACTGCTGACTAACTATGAGAGTAAAATAAATTATTTACAGAATCAGATCTTGCAAAACATTTCTGCATTAGTCATTGTCTCTTCACATTCTGCAACAAAACAGCAAAACATTCAAAGAGGTCCACACTGTTTCTTGCTGTCCCTTAACATAAGATTACATTTTCTCTGTCAAGTTTTACTTTAAAGAACTTTTCTAGGATCTTCAAAGAGTCACTTAAATGTAATCTGTAGATGAATATAACATGTCTTCAATAAGGTATGGTGAAAACAGAGCATTATTTAAAATACCCAGTAAAAAAGGTTCTTACATGATTGTCTTCATGTTTCAATAAGGTAGACAAAGACTCCACACAGGTTTCAAGAGATGGATCACTAGGTTCCATTTTGCCACATAATCTGGAGACCACAGCCATTGCAGAGTGGAGAGTATCTTTGTGAATCATGTGACCACTATCTCTAATGAAGGAGAGAACACACTGCAGGCCTCCAGCTTCAAATATAGCACCTGACTCCCTGGTACACATGAACTCCAGAACCTTTTGAAAGGTAAGTAGGTGCAAAATAGTTTCACCAACAGAAATTCTGAATATGGCAAAATAATGAGGGATGCAAATGTCTACATAAATTTGATTCAGTTGAAGAAAAGTAGAATGAGAGGGAAATAAAACACCACAGTGGGCATGACAGTATAAAATGGCAGTAGACACTTGAGGCTAAAGGTGCAATAATGAATAATCCAGGAACCTACTAATTGGATCACTGATGTTATTCCACAGCATATGGGACTGTCCGTTTGTGTTAAAGGTGAGGTAAGAAGGAACAAACAGACTGAATTCCAGAATCTTGCAGCTTTCATAGTACCACAAAATAGTGATGCTGTAAGTCCTACAGTACAGACACAACGCACATTGCAATTTAGCAGACTATCACTTTGGAACATTGTTACTTAGTTTCTAGACAAATCTGGAAAACTTTTTTACAAAATGCACTGAAGCACTATAAATACAGGAACTGCTCAAAAATGCACATGTAGCAAAAATTCTCAACTACCTGGAGCTCTAAATTCTTTGAAGGGGGCAAAAACCTCCCTTTAGAAATGGAATAATCAGTGAAATGTACAAGTTAATGGGAGACCTACCCTAAAAATGGGGAAATATCAATATTTTTTCAGTGTAAGGGTCAAACTGACCCTTGAAAGCCAATTTTCTCATCTTTTGCCTGATATATAGATTGCCTATGTTTCCTGGCATTCATTATACATGTTTCAATTTATAGCTTATAAAATGTACATTTGAACAAGAAAAATGCTTTATGTCCCATATCACATACATGTGTGATTAGTAGATATCCTAATTACTTTATCTCATTTGTTTTTTACTGAAAAGCACACTTACCTAAAATTCCCAATTTTAAAAACTGAACCCCTCCTTCATTTTACACGCTATTTCATGAAATTTGGGCAAATAACAAGGATAACAACAAGCTACTCTCTTAACTACAAGGAAGGGTATAGCTTGCAGTATTAGTGAGTTATGGCCATCATGAATTTTTTATTGAAAAATTGTGATTTTTTGGGATGATCTCCTTAAAAATGTCATCTTTTCTTATTCTGCTTCATATCAGACTCATTTTAGTTCAGAATGCAAATGTACCCTCCTACTAAATGAAATGTATACCAAATGGATGAGGTATTCTCAATCAAAGTGCTAGGCTTTCACAATGGTGGCTAATTTGAATATGCTCATTAATATTCATGAAGGTCGGCTGGGTCGAAAAAGTTCATTATACTTCAGTGTGGTCAATTACGCAATTTATCAAATCATTACAAAATAAGGATTAATAAAACCTAAATTTAAGGCAGTCCTCCCCTTAAGTGAAGTTCAAATTTCTAGGCACCCTAGCCAATGTGACATGTACCAATACATGACCCTGGATCATAAAATGACCACAGGAGTTGAGAACATTTAACTCCTTTCACAATTTATAGACTCTGTGATTACTGACATAGGCTGTAAAAAAGTGATTCACAATACTCTACTCAAAAAGAGGTCTTGACCAGAGTTAACAGGTTCTGGGACAACCCATTTGAAACACATTATGCTGTCAGTAGTCAGTGAAATTTGTGACCAAATTTGATGGGGTAAATCTAACTGGTGAATTGCAAAATCAGGGAATAATTTTAATGTAGCTATAACATTCTTTCACCTGAGGCCTACCTATCAAAAGGAGACAAGCTTCAAGACTATTAATGTATGCACACATCCCCAACAAATGATTTATTTTGTTTAAACCTAAGCTCTTTCAAGGCACCAGTGTGGCAAAGTTCACATTTCAAACCGTATGTCAGTGGTATGTGTCATGTAAAATTAGTAATGACTCACTCTGACCACACCAGTTAGAGTCATAAACATGAACTGGCAACTAATCAATTCCATGATCATGAAACATCAGCTTCAGACGATTGATTCATGTTAATCTGTTGCTACAGATCTTGTACTTGGTAAAACAAGTTCTTGGGGCTTGGCACAGTCAAAACAAATTCACTGACACCTAGAATGTGCAGTGATGTATGAACAGTTGTCTGGGCTACTTGTAAGTAACTAACACTAATATGACTCAATCCAGTTATGACGGTACTGTAGTAGCAGACACTGCTACTGAGTTGATACATGTACATTAAACATATCACAAAGGTACTAGGAAATGTTAGCTGCTCCAGGGGAAGCTCTCTTATTTCCCGAGAATGCTCAGGAGCTGTATTGAACATAAAAAGAGCCTTCTACTGTATATGCAGTCAGCTTATCAGAATATAATTGAATAATGTATCAGTCCTGTACAAGGATGTAAGGGTATTATGAGGATAATACCACACAATGTTTTAGAATATGAAGGCCAATTCTTTTGCACAGTTGGTAATGACTGGGCAGGGAGAACACAGTTTTCACAAATAATTGCAATAAATACTGTACAATAAATGTAGGAAATGCTAACATTCTGAATTCCAAATATAGGCATGTCACATCATATCTCTTTCCTGTAAGAAAAATGTGACCTTCAGCTACTGTACTTTCACTTCTGAAAATCTCTTCTTTCAAATGTAAAACAGCTGAGCTAATTTGTCTGAATTTACAGGGAGTGATTTATCCACCATATACATTTTTTTATGGCAAACTGGTCAAGTTGCTTCACAAAAATGTGTACAGGTGTGTCTATTGACCATGAATAGCTATAGAGTTTTCAACACTGAAGGGCAATTGAAACTCAATAAACCTGAAAATTGCTATGCAACATTTATATACTAAATTATCCCCGGTTTTATTGAAGATTCAAGATTATGATAAAGCACTGGGCCCAGTAATACTAATACTACTACTGTATCTTAAGTTTTTTAAGGAAAGAATGGTCACACAGCATCTGGCTAATCATACATATACCCACACCAACTAAAGATTTTGTCCAGGTTACTGATCACCCTTAGTTACATTTGCACTTCATAGTTTGATACAGTATACTGTAGTATCATGTGGGATCCTCAGAAAACATAATCTGAAAAATATGTATCATACTGCAGATCTATTCTCTATCACATTATCATGGAGAAAGAAGCCAAAGAGATCCGTCACCACATGAGGATAAGGTTCAAAATGAGAGATATCGGAAGGTATTTAGAAAATAAGAGCTTGCCAATCTGAGGCCTATGTAGGTCTCAGCAACACAGTTGTGAGAAAAAACTACGAAAGAGGGTGCACTGAACACAAATCCTGGCTTACTGGCTTACCTTGATACACTGTTCTGCTAAATCTTTACTGGTTCTATTCTCTGGCTCCACTACTACCAATCGGTTACATAGAGCCTTGACAGCACCCTCTACAGCTATGATTCTCCTGGTACATTCTGCTGACACATCCAAGTAGTAAGTTATAGCCCTTGCTGTTACTTCTAGTACATTGTTGGGTGCGTGCTCATCCAAAAATATCTTACAGAGAGCTGGTAGGAAAGTTCTGGGTGGGCAGCTGAAAAGATAATTTGAGGAACGATCTGCCAGATATATTCTAAAGAAATGCACATTCAATATAGCATACTGTAAACAGAGCATTACTCCTAACCAACCATTGGGTTGGCAAACCCAAGATTTTCATCACTTTATTTGGGACTAAATCTACCATTAAAAGTACTGTATCCCCCAAACTGTATACATTTTCACCTTTTAGGTACAATAATAAAGGGAATTGCATAATTTTTAACAATCATGCCAAATGTTGAGCAGGCGCTGGGCAATTTTCACCTACTAATCCCCAAGATGTAGCTCCTGTACTGTGTGGTCTGATGTTACAGTACCAGCACCTGAGGTAACACTGTGTACCATGAGCTTGAGTAATATGAGACCATGGTTTTAGGCAATGTTGGTGTTAAAATTTCAACCCTACTCAGAAAAGAGGGTTCTGCAGTTTTAAACACTGTGTTTGTCCAATAAAGCATTTATTAGATTACAGGTTGTCCATGAAGATGTGTGACTTCTACGTACTACCAATACAATGTAGGGCTGATGTAAACAGAATCATGATACTACACACACACTGCACTTGATGTATGGGACCCAACTACGTCAGCCTGTGTGTAAAACGCTTGAAATTACCGTACCTCATTATGTTCAAGGAAAGAAAATGCAAATATTTATCTGTGGATATTTCCTACATTTTAAGACTTGTATGCATATTCATCGAATAAGTAGAAGTTTCCCAGTGCAGACATATAATTGATAAAATATAAGAGTGACAGGGTTATGGTTTTCTGTATGCACTTCTATAGCATTTCTTTGCCTTCCAGGTTAGGTTAACAAGTGCTACTATCAATTAGTGTTTGCACCGGGTACCCGGGTACTCGACCGACGATGTCAGGACCCGGTTCTGAAATTGCTGCCCGGATCCAAAGTTTCACTAACATAGATTGCATGTGTGACAGAACACCTAACATGTTATTTTTTCCTGGCAAAATTTATCACGCACACGCCTAAGAACACTTGTCATGCCCATACGTAAGATACGTTGGTGTTATATTACATCAACGTGCAAAGCAAAGTTTCTTATTATGACTTTACAACAGACCTGTAGCCTAACAGAAGTTATATTTTCGGGTGCCCGGGTACCCGACCGACCATCAACTTCGGGTACCCGGTTCCGAATTTTGGACCCGGTGCAAATACTACTATCAATTCTACATAAAGGCTGAAAACGAACATTTCATCGTCAAAGTAAAATTTTCCCTCCATTCCTTTTCACTAAAGTAAAATGTCCCAGCACTGTTTCGTATTCATACAATGCTGATGTCCACAACTTTTTCCAAAGAAATCTTGGTCATACACTCCTTATGCAAAATGTACTAAAGTGTAAATTTATTATTGCCGTGTGGCAGTTGTTCCAATATTTTTTCCAACAATAAAGTTTATTCTCCGAATTTTTATCAAACTTTATGTTTCTTCTTTCACAACAGCAAAATACAAGAACACGATAAAATCTGATACACAAAATACAGTACGTACGTAGTACCAATAATGTACAAAAACTGAAGTACTGGTACAAGCTGGTTGAATCACTTTGTAATTGTGTATTACATGAAATAATACTGTAGCTGATGTGACTGAGCTGCAAAATGCTCAATGAAAATTGCCTCAATGGAGCTACACTTTTAGTTGACAATATAAACTAGTTTGTATTGCTCATTTACACTGATCATTTCATTGGCAACCAAATAATGTACAGTTCTAAGGATGAAATGTTTACTTTATAGTTCTTGAGGCCTCATCTCAGTGAAATATTTTTTCAATTACTGAGGAATGAAATTATTTGCATATGAAAAGTCAGTTGGCTACTTCAAGTGCCTACAGTGAGCCCAGGCCAGCAATAGTGGCAGTAACCCAACCATAGGCCTATGTTACATAAAAAGGATCAGACTATGTATGGTGATAAGGAAGTAAACCATGTTTGTCTTATCATTTTTGGGGGGGGGGGGCAAACTTATACAAACACAATGCAATACCATCCCTGGTTGCCAAAAACATACCAATGTAGTGATCAAACTTTCTCTGCAAGGGATACTGTAGCTTAGTCAACAGTCAACAGTCTAAAAATTAATACCGATATGTAACCATGGCAAATACAAAGGGTAGTATATATATATGCACTTAAATGTGCCCTTTGAAAATGTCAAATTCATTGTAACTGTATCCCTTCAGTTAGGCTTACGTCCTTAAATTCTTTGTTTGATATTGTAAATTTGAAATTCCTGACAAGACCATATCATTTAGGCCAATAAAGACAATTTATGTGTAATCATGGAAAAGTGGATACATTAGAGCCACCCAGCTAAGTAGCTAAATGTTATAGGTCACAATCATCTATGACTGGTATATGAGGGGTCTGTGCAAACAGCAGCCCCTCCCTTCCCCATCTCTCCTTCTCCCTTCTCCCTTCCCTTTCCCCCAAGAACAAAAGTGTTGATTGGCAAAATGTGTACCATGATTGTTTCTCAAATTAGCCCC
Source organism: Holothuria leucospilota (assembly GCA_029531755.1). NCBI lineage: Eukaryota > Metazoa > Echinodermata > Holothuroidea > Aspidochirotida > Holothuriidae > Holothuria > Holothuria leucospilota. Next base: position 52,925,160 of record CM055963.1, on the reverse strand, counting down.
AAACCTCAAACCTCCCCCCCCCCCCCTTCCCCGGTGAAATGTCTTCCCACATGCCTAGATTAATCACTTACAGTAGCATCAACTAGTAAGTATTGTGCCAAATACAGTACCACAAAGCCAAGAACATAAGTATGCATCCAGCTATAGAACTAAAAATAGTTCTTTTTAAAATGCACCATAGATATCACATGTAAGATATATTTAAATAAACTATAAACACAGACTTGTACAACACACAAACCAAGAGAGAAAATGAGAGTAAATCACAGGCTAATGTACAGTGTGAGCACTTAAGTAATACCCATGTTCAGGGCTTCAAAGGAGCATACTGTATATACAGCCCACTTGAAATACAATATTCCATACTTGTATAGAGTTTACAGTACAGGATGTAGACACTGTTCCACATACTGTACAGTATACTTAAAACTTGCACCGTAACAAATTCCCCTAGACAGTCTTTAGTTGCACAACCAACTACAAACTCACTAAGCCATTTGTGATTTCAATGCAACGCCAAGTGTATTTTGCATGTACATGTACATATTCGTAATATACAGGAAACTGAATTAACCTTCCAGTTAAATCCTTTTACAAGATCCATCAGGCTATGCACATACAGAAAGTTTTAATGTGTATGAATACAGGTAATGTGCAACCTTCAGTATATCCACCAAATGCTCTTAACACAAATAAGCAATACAATTATGAAATTTTATGAATATGAACATCAGACTACTCTATGTCTCCTTCTTTAAATGTTAATTTCAAATCAGTGCATCACTGCCCACGGGGTCAATGACCATCCTGAATGAGGGCCTCTTTTTGAAAATGTTTTTAGATCAGGTTTGGAACTCTGCCAATCTTGATTTGTCTATCCATCTGGTAATACTTCTTCCTGAAGAGAAGTGACCAAATAATACCGAGATACATTATTAAGGCCCTCTAGGTCATAGGTAGTAAGACCAGGTGCCCCCTAAAATTGCAATAATTGCCTCAGGAAGTGTAAATACACATTTCTGGAGGCTCACATCTTTGAAATTATGTCAGCTACTCCTGATCTGACCCCAGATTCTGATTATGTGGCCTACAGGCACTACAAATACCAGTTACGGGCCTTATGTCTTATTCCTGTGAAAACTTAGTATCCGAGTCATGCAAAATCACAAGGGCAACATTCAGCATGAAAATATGGTACAGTATTGTGCAATCCTTTTCAGAAGGCAGTAACTACGAAACCTCTTGAGCCATCGATCTCAAATTTTCAGTGTTTTAATTTTGTCTACGTGCAGTAGCAACATCCTGACAGAAAATCATCAAAATCAAAGAATGTCAGTTGGGAACTCTTTATTGATTTGGTACTGGATAACCCTTAAATTTTCTAGGGAAAGAATTTTTTTATAGACCCACCACCCTCCCCTTGCTACAACCCCCTCCTAGTCTGCAGGCCTGACATGTACTGTACATATATTTCTGAATTCCATCTCTCTTTAAATGGCAGCCTACAGTACTTAACACCATTAAATTGAAGGTGAAACATGAAGAAAGAAAAAGGGCTACTATAGAAAATGAGCCGCCAACATCACAGACTTGCCATAAGTCAATAAATTTTGAAGAGGGCAGCTCACTTGTGACAAATCTTAACAACCATGCGAGATCAGCAATCAGATATCATGGTTCTAGTCAGCCCATTTTAACAGGGCAGTGTGTCTGGGTTTGAATTTGTATTTGCTGCTTCTAGGTGCCTAGTTTGGAAAATTTCTGCCTGGTTTTGAAAGCTGAGCACCTGGTTTAAATGGTGGTGATTCTTAAATAATCAATGCTCAAACTATTCCTAAAACCTGCAGACTTCATTACAATGAACACACACATCAGCTAAAAGGCTTTTTTTGTCACTGATCCTTCCCTTGATTGCAAAACATAGCAGACTTTTGTTTCTGTTCCAACCTCCCCATTGTATTATTTGCACACAGTATAGGTTTAGCCTGTACTTCATAAATAGCAAAATGCATAACATGCACCCAGAGACACTATGCAATTCATGTGCTCTGCATGACTATAAGGGAAACCATAGCACAACATATGGAATCATGAAGCACGTACTGATACATCCATGTATGTGGCAGACCAGCTATGGGCTGCTACTATCACAGACCCTGACCATATAGCCATGTACTTTGTAGTGGGAACACTTGCATGGGAGTTAAATTTCCGCCCGTCTTGCAGTCAAGCAACCAACTGCAATCATGCCGATGCCTTCGGCATACAGTAATAGACCGTCACTTAGAATTTCTGCCAGGTTTGGCAAAAATGCTGGCTAGAACCCTAAGTATGTGGTTTGTTGTACAGAACCTTCTGTTGTGGGATGACATGAGATTATTTTTTCCTTCAATGTATGTGTACCTACGCCTATGCACTCACTACACACACTGTATTCTAAACTGGTGTTACACAGTTTACGTTAGATTGACCCACATTTTTTTATACATAGCTTCAGTATTACAGTTCTACCTATACTAAATAATGTACAGTACATGTAATAATGAGTACTACACTGCTCAATGCTCTCACTATGCAAGCCTTTGCCACTGCATGTCCACTGGTACATGTACAATTGCACTGATATATGGTAGCCTGTACTGTCTACGAACACATTTTAACAATGCACACAGTACACTGCTGCCTTGTACTGTATGTTAATCACAACTGTGCTCAATATGTTTGGGAAGTAGTCACTGGCCATGCAAAAGGAATGCCAACTCACAGTCACACTCAATACTAATACTAAAGCAGCAAAGCATACACACAACTAGTAGAAGGCTTGTGTATTGCTTTATACTGTGTGTAACATGTACGTTGTGTGACTGTAGTACTGACTGGCAAGTGCTGTGTGCACTATTGAAGGACACAGCAATTGATCAGTAGTGCAAAACAATTATGCAAAGTGCACTGTACTATAAAGGGCCACATCATAATTAATGGCTATTACAAAATATGCCAGTTTGAATCTATATGGGGCAGTAATTAATATACTTTCACTTGAGTTTTTGCTTGGAATTTCTGCTGATGAATGTGACTCAGATTGTTCATAGTGTCAAGGAATAATTGACAGAGATTGCAAATATGGGCAGGGTTCAATAGATCAAAGGTTCACTACAGTAGATCGAAGGTTCACTCGACCAAAGATCCTAACTCTTAAACCTAACCCTAATCAGAGTCCTAACCCAAACCCTTATCCTACCCAAGGCTAATCCTTATCTTAATCCGCCGAGGCTTAACTTCATTCTGTTTCTAAAATGAATTCCAACCCCACCTCTAACTCAAAGAAGACCTTAGGTCAAGGGAATCTTTGGTCTAGCGAACCTTCAGTGTAGTGGATATACCCCCGTAAATATTCATACACTGAATTAGATTTGCAAATGTGGGCCCAGTGGAATAACGATGGATGGCTAACTTTGAGTTTGTCTTCACTGTTACCTTCACTAAATTCGACATACGTGTCCATGAAGGCTACTATAAGATTACAAAATGGAAGTGGTGTCATGGTCAGTGTCACAGTGAACTGAGACCACCTATAAACACAAAACAACACCTTACTGGGTCAACTTTTAAATGTAACATGGACATAAAATGAAAAACTTTTGCAAAGTAAAGCAATCCCTATCTTTTAATCGTGGACATAGTTCTCGCTAGCATTCAAAGATCCGGCGCATCCCTAAGCTATATATGGTTCATTCAGTGATACGTGATCTGCCAAGGTGCTTGCCAAGGCTGTGCGGCATTGTCCTTGTTCAGACATATTCCCAATGAATGTGCAAGTGAACACCGAACAGCCTTTCAAATACAAAGGAAAGTCATTTACCTTGGACATTTGTAGAAATATATGGCCTCATAACTGGTTGATCAGAAATGAATGTTCAAAAATAGTGCAATATTTGGGCCTGTTTAAATCATGAAGTACCCTGTGCCACTAACAGTGTCAGTGTGTGTAGTAACATGACATATTCTGCAACACAGTAATGTTCAGACTTCCACATTTCAGTCTATAGGCTTTCAGTTTTACCACAACCTGAGTATACAATCTCATGAGTGAAACATATCCACTCTGTAAAAGGAACTGCTTCTTATACAGGTCGATATAAGTCCTGACAAACATTGGAATCTTGACCTTTTGTAACAACTTTGCCTTTACCAACAGTATAAAGAGTTTACTATGAAAGTACAGTTTTGTTTGATGCCTGTTTATGCTGTCACACAATTACTGGTATATTGGCAACGCTTGGCTAAGGGTTGGCTGAGGGATATGAAAAAAAAATCCGTATCGATATATCACCATAATATCGCTAAAATTTTCGCGATATATTGTCAAAACAGATAAACCTGCTGTAGACAAGACTAAATGTGCCTGAAATAATCCTAAAAATGTTTTACAGCTAATTTTCTAAATCAGGACAGAATCGACACTCACCTTTCAAAGCATCTGTCTACATTATCTGACATCAGCAGAAGCATGCAAAGTTGTTCCAGAGCTATGAGCTGCATGTCCCTTTCTTCCCCATGGCCCATTTGGAGCCATTCTAAGAGTGTCTCTGGGTCCACTTCTGCCATCTCAAGTTATTGTGGATACACCTGAAAATATGAAGAATAAAGGAACATTTGAAAGGTTTTATACAGTAACTATCAAACTGGACATTTCTGCAAAAGAAGACTCAAACTAAAGTAAACATACTTTAAAATTTGGATTATAACGCTGTGCAACTGCACAGTACCTGCACTAGTCTTCGCTAGTTTTTCACTGCACTGATGAAACCTTATGGCCATAGATACTAATCAAAGAGCATGGTTAATAAGTCTAGTCGACTTTTGACCTGTATCATCCTCACTCTCAAATTTACAAGGATTACTAAAATACGACCTCTGAAGTTAATAGGATGGTATTTTTAGGGTGGTGAAACTTGCTTAGCTGGATTATAAACATGTTGTACTGGCACACTGTACTGGCTTTCTTCTGGAGGAAACCTCCCACAAAGAACTATTCATTCTTTGACTATATAAAGGAAAATAAGGTTATTACAGCATGGGTCACTAGGTCAGAAACAAGTGTGGAGAGTGGAGGCAGCCCAAGTAAGGCAAAATGAAATTTCCTTCACAATGATAAGCATGCTACATCATGTAATTACATTGTGTTATATGAACACAGAGCTTGTAAAGTACTTCAAAAATTAAACACAAAGAAACGAAAAGGCAGTACAGTACTTTACATCAAACTGGAGATTTTTTCAAAAGAGCATTCAGTAAACATAGACAAAATTTATAATTATCAGGTAAATTGATGAGATATGTTTATACACTTATTACTCCCATACATATTGTAACCCTACACTGCAACATCAGATGTGGTATCCCACAGATTCAAGAACAGAGCAAAATATCAGGAAGCAACGTACCTACAAATGCTGCATGCATGGGAAGATTAACTTTTATAAAATGTAATTTTGTGGTCCTGTGACTACAAATAATAAATCAAATTGTATTGGAACGATGGCATCTTCCTACATGTCCTCTCTACCTACAAAGATATTGGGAATTCCTTTCATATGTACAGGTATCTAGGTATGATGAGATTTATGCAAATTAGATGTAGCAAGGGATAAGTGTACAGGTATCTGCAAGGTGAATCTCATTTTACATACATGTTGTCTGTAAGTTGGAATGTAAGTCTTCTGCCATTATCTCTATTTATGAAGCACTGGTGTTGCAAGTTAATGTTGTAAACACCATTTGTTCCTAATGTTGGACACACATATTGTGCACTACCCCAATACAGTAACAGCATACATTTTACAATTGCAACTGATAGACCCCAATCCCCAAATCTTGGCCACAAAAGTCAGCCTGAAGGCTGAGACCCAGGTCCTTGAGGCCAAGGCAAGGCTGGCCTCTTGACCTTTAACATAGATGTTTTAACACAGGAGGTTCCCACATCCATGCCCAAAAATTGTTGTAGGACTTCTTTCACAAAATTTACAGAACAATGTAACTTGGACAATTTCCTGTATGCATGTTTTTTGTTTTATTCTTGTGAAGTTACTTCATATAATATTACAAAGCATTGTAAAAAATGCAAATATGTACCAAGCATGTCTGAAACTCAAGACTTGTTAACAGGAAAGACACTTCCAATGGGTTACTCTATACAAACTACACAATTTCAACAGCCTGCACTGCTACCGCAAAACCTGTCAATCTGCAGTAAATACTGTATTTTCACATATTTGATCAGTTTTAAAGGTCAAAAGCAGTCGCCCCAAACTTATTTTGAATTAACAGCTAAATGTCACAAATTCCTTCTTATTTCTCTTCCAAGTATCTTTTATAATATTTTAGGACATAAATATTGCATATTAAAGGTAAACCAAGCAGTTGCTCCTTGTAAATTTTACAATTGAGTGAGAAAAATACTGTCACATGATTTTCATGATCCATCAGGAAATAGGATAGTCTACTACAGAATTCTTTATTGGGGTGACTGCATTCTCCCTTTATAGCATGTAGGTCTAATTCCAAGTGATGGAATCCATTGTGAAGTTTGTGAATGCAAAACTAACAAATGAAAAAAGACAAAATTTGCAGACATTTTCCTGGCTCTGTGATGATGTTTTGGAGTAAAGATTTGTGTCTTTTAGTAATGATTATAAGTTGAAATCAATATTTTGGTCTGTCATTTGTATGGTACACCTAATGTATTCTCTTATTCTTTGTCTAAATTGTCTTACTGCATATAATCTTACAGATAATGACAGGGAGGCATCTGCCCATACCCAGCAAAGCCATGCAGTCCTGCCCAGCAATACCATGCGGCCCTGCCAAGCCCTGCCCAGCAGTGCCATGCAACCCTGTCCTGCAGTGCCATGCAGCCTTGCCCAGCAGCACCTCCACTTAATACTCATGATCCTACCTGACACTATTTATTTCCATCTTGCAACAGCAAATCCCTCCTCAATCTTCATTCCTTTTAACCCCCTCCCCCAGGATGGTGAACAATGTACCCAGCACCTAAAAATGTCCTGGGCACATCCCAGTTTAGAAACTGTAAACTTTATGGACTCTTTAGACCTTCATATTTCAATGCATGCATAACCAAAGTATTAATATACAGCTCTACATCAGACTGACATGATGCTCTACAGGCACAGAAAACTAGCTACACTAACCTAATATAATTTCTATAATTATACATGGTATGACAATATAAATTCTTTGTCTAGGCAGAATTTGATTGTAAAAAGGTACTCTAAGCTTCTTATTACGTAGCCTATCACTGAGTATGGGTAATATACTACGGTAGAGAGCCTCAGCTAACATGCACATTCCTGCAATCTGTGTATTAAAAAGGAGTAATGGTGCCCAAGAACAATAGCTCAAGTTCAAAGATCAATTTAGTAAACGTTACACCTTAGATTAAACACATTGTTGCTATTCCTTGAAATGTAGTAACTTATGGTGTGGACTTTGTTCCTTATCATGACTCAACTGTACACTTAACACTGACAAATTGCAACTGTATCATTTCAGAGACGATGCCAGTTTGGCTTTTTTCAAATCCAGAAACAGTGTAATAGTCCCTGCATGGCAAGACACTCAATGTTCACTTTAGTGTTATAATGGCAATAACACTAAAACAGACTAGGGTGAGATGATGTCCAGTTTAACACTGCACAGTCAAAACAGTTTGTCCTCCATCTTGTGATAGCTCCAGCCAGGTGTTGATGTGTTCTTCACTTCAGGTCTGAACCAAATTGAAACATAATAGACCTCCTACAAAAACAACTGTGTTTTAGGAAATGTTACGCTCATTGATGAGGCTAAAATTTGCAACTTTTTACCTCACATTGTCACATTTCACTGTTAATGTTCATTCTAACTCCATTGTAAGTCCAAACTGCAGATGACTTTAACTATATTGGCCATTTTGGTAAGCTGACCTTGTTAGTACAATGGTAGTAGCCGAGCTCCTGCGTATTCTGTACAAGATTTCTGAAACACTACTTTTATTGAGATACCTATGTGTCATGCCATGTCCACCCTACAAACAACTGCACTATGTTTATAAGTATCAAATCTACACATCTATTGTAGAACAACTGCATCAAAACACATGAAAATGTGGTCACTTCCTCTTCCAAGATGAGCATGCATCAACATGATATACTGCAACAACTTGTGGGAATTAATCATTCCTACATAAATGACAAGTTGTACCACACATGACAATGATAACATCATTTAATTAATAGGTAAGATAATGCTCACAGATCAAAATACTGCAAAGCATTCTTGAGTACTTTGAAAGCCATCCCTTTTCATATAACCTTTCACTTACAAACGCAAAGCAATCTAAGACTGACCCTAAATTAAATACTGCATACAATGCAGGACTTGATACCTTTTATGTACTATACAGAGAACAGTAAACACACTATGCTTTTCTAGTTACTTGGCATAGTACTGCAGACATCACAGGACAAATAACATGCCTGACTTCAATGTCTGCATGGGCACACTGCCCAAACCATTTTAAAATAATTACATTGCTATCACTATTGTATTCAGAATTATGCATGCAGCATAATGTTATTGAGCTGTTTACATATTACGGAGTAAATCACAAGATTAATCTACCTCTATGAATGGCAACTGGCCAATGCTGTTATCTGTGCAGTGAGTTTACATACAACTGTGACAACTAGTTCTTTACATTTTACCTACAGGGCCCCAACACTGTGTGGAATTGATATTAATATGTCGTGCAGATGCCAGTGTACTATATTTATAGGGAAATAATGAAATGGCTGGGTGATGTGACTTTGTCATCTGCACAAGACTGTGATGTCACACACTGCTGACTTTGGTCACTGTGCACATGAACAGTAGATTTCAATTTACCTGGCTGATGGCCACTGTATTCATGACCACAAATTAGTGTGTGTTCAACACTGTCTGACATAAAAGTACACTAAATATATTTAACATGCTAAAACAATTTTACTGTTAAACATAATTACTGTGTAACTAGCAAATTTGTCCAAAGTATTTTCCACCAGTTTTTAGTTGATCTGAACACTGGCCTTGTGAATAACAGATTGCAACAACCAGAGAGTCACAGACAAAATGAATTATTTCCCTTGATACTTTCTTTTCAATGATAGACAGAATGCATCCAGACCAGAATTAGACAAAGAATTGATTGTGAGTTTTTAGTGGGCCCAGTAATGCATAGCACTAAAAGCAGGCATTTCTATTGTGTATACTGCAGTCTTGTATCAGTGTACCATGAACATTGACTGTGTGTATACAGGTATATACATTTATAATCAGTGGCGTAGCTAGACATTTTTTGTCGGGGGGGGGGGGCAAGAGCAAAAAATTTCCGACAGATTATTACCTTGAAGTAGGCCTAGTGGTATCATCATCTGGCAGTTCTACGATTCGAAATTGTGGAGACCTCTTTTTTTTTCTTTTTTTTTTTGCTTTTCGGGCAATTTGAGACCGACTTTTGATTTTCACGTTGACATTTCGATGTGTAATTCTGCTCAGAAATGTAAGAAGTGTTGTAAGTGGTTCAAATGGATTGTTTTTATTTATTTCCGACAGAGACTAGAAATTTCTGACAGAGGCCTTCGGAGGCTTTGTGGGGGGGCGACCGCTGCCCCTGCACCCCTCTAGCTACGCCACTGTTTATAATACTGCAAGATGATTGCCTATGGCAATGCAAATTATTACAATATCACAGTGCAGGTATTCACAAATACTGCATCACTTAAAGGGAGAATGCAGTCACCCCAATAAAGAACTGCATAGTAGACCATCCTATTTCCTGAATGGCTCTCGAGAATCATGTGACAGTATTTTTCTCACTCAATTGTAAAATTTACAAGGAGCAACCGCTTGGTTACCTTGAAAATGCAATATTTATGTCCTAAAATATTATGAAAGATACTTGGAAGAGAAATAAGAAGATACTTGTGACATTTAGCTGTTGTTTCAAAATAAGTTTCGGGGGACTGCTTTTGACCTTTAAGATTAGCTGTTTCTACAATACAGCAGTCAAATTCTTGCCTTTAAATGTACCTGACTGGATAAACTTAAATTATGATGTAATATAATATCATTATACAGTATTAGTATGATCTTAGTATACTCTGAGTGTAATGGTACATTCTTGACCTTTTACCAAATACTTGTTCTTTTCTTCTGAATTCTCAACAAGTGAAGTACATAATTTTTTTAGTGGAATTTTTGGAAACAAGTTTAAAAGAGGAAACAAATACAGACTTTGATCAGACAGGATACCTTCAATAATTTATCAAGAAAAAAACTGTTAACACAGAATGGAAAAATTGTACTTGAAATTTAATATATATCTAGAGAAAAAGAGAATGGCTGGTTTGATTCCAACGGTTCATAAATGTTACTTTGCAATTCCCTCCCGAGGATTCTGTCAAAAAAAACCAATTCACAATTTATAAATGTCTTAAAATGGTGACATAGCCTACTATTAAAGATTTGGAATGAAATTTTCCAGGATACCATTTCTCATTGTTTTGCTCAATCCTATCATCACAACATGAAGTATTACCCATGATAAAAGCACTTCCATGATCCTCTAGGTACAGCACTTCATTATTTCACTTCTCGATTGCATTGAAAAAAGAGGGAATAAGCAAACATTTAGTTTTGATGTGAAAGAGGAACTAAATCCTTTGTTTGGTTGAAGGACTACAGTTTCTTTTAGTTTAATGGTAAATATATTGTTTTGACCTTAAATTAGGAAGGGGTATGAACTTCCCCGTGGGGAAAGCAGAGTTCACAAAATTCCCATTCCTCTCATGGATTCACATTAAAGAAAACATGAAATAGCGGGGAGAAAATAAGTTGCTACTTTTACAGTGCGTAAAACAGAGGTAATGAATGGATTTGAGGTTATTATGGCACACATGTGCCTGTACCAAATTCACTTGGGTTGAATATGTGACAACTTCATCTTCCTATAAATTTCAAACACCGTAAATAGGAATTTAATGCAAATTTCACCAAATGCTTACATAAATTACCCCAAGCTCTGACATACATCAAAATTAAGTTACGCTTACACCCTTCCTAAAGGTATATACTGTATGTAATTAACTTGGAGAAAAGTGCACCCCAAATTTTAAGTCTCATAATAATGGAAAAGCTACAGAGTCACCCATGTTAAATGAACAGCCACATCAAATCTTTAATTCTTCAGATGCAACTATTTGCTGATTAATTGATGCCCCAAGCTTCTTTTGCTGGAACTGCAGATTTTGTCACATGACTTTGTGCCTCATTTTATCGTGGTTTGGCCTACATATTTTTTCAGAGTAATACACATGCAACAGATCAAAACAAGATTTGTTTGAATACCAACGTGCATCACCTGCTTCAGAGTTATGTTAACTTTTTGTTTAATTAAAATTTTTGGCCATTTTCCCTGTATCACCTACTTAGCGGTGTTTCAATATCAATTAATAAGTCCCTTTGGGGTAAGTAAGAAAGTCTCATATCGAAATGATCTACTGTTACCCAAAGTCTGCTGTTACCTAAAGTCTTAAAACTCAAGAGCAGAGTCATCAAAACACACCCTGTTGTCTGCAGACCCTTTGTACAGATCACACTGCCCTGTCTTGTACCTCATTATACAATACTTGAACAGGAAATCAGGTGGTAACAGTATCTGAGCTCTAGAAGTCTAGATTCTAGTTTCTGCATTTAATTTACCATTTTCAGGGCATTTGATATACTTGCCTGCAAGTACCATAGAAGTACTTGCAAGTACAGACCTAAGTTCTTACTGGGATTAACCACTTCCAAGTTCTCATGGGGGAAAACCACTTGCAAAATATCTTATCACCCCACCTCCATAAGATACAATGTACAATGTCATGGAGTCACAACAACTAATACTGTACACATTTTCGTCCTTGCGGGAAATCTGTTTCAACTATTTACCACTGAAAAGTCAGAACTGTGACACTGTTGTGATATTGCCATCTGAAACTTTATGTTTACAGGAATACAGGATAAAGTATAAATGCAAAAAAACAAGACAGCCCATGGACCCTATTCAAAATAGCAATTACAAAGGATTGTGGGACAGAGTTTTGGTGTACGTCATTAGTCAATGGCATTTACTATGGCTAAAAACGAAAGCTCTACTCCACAATCCTTTGTAACTGTTGTTTGGTAAATGGTCTAAGAAGTTAGAACATGTCAATCAAAATCCAGCTTAGGAACAAATGAGTACATACTTCAGCAATATCACCTCATTGTGTACAGTACTCCTAGCCTTGGTATCTATTCAAGTCTGAGATTCAATCCTGGGCTCAAATAACCAATATCACCATAGCCATGGCTGCCATGCCCTTTCCACAGGCACAGTGCCCTTGAAAGTGAACCTTTACCAATGCCCAAAACTGCCTGTACCATTCTGTATTGGCTAAAGGTGCCCTGCTGCCCTTTTAAATTCATGTAAATAATGTGTACGAAGAACACAAATATCTTGAAACCAAGAGATATTAGACTTTTGCTTCAAATCACACTAAACTGACTATAAAAGCATGAAAAAAAAATGTCCGAACAACTCTCTCCTGCATTTGGTGTCAAAACTAGGTAACAATATGTATCACTAGTTTCTTGCATTATAAATATGCTAAATTGTTGGAAACAAAAAAGGCTATTGGTGCCCTATCCCACCGCCCCTTGCCTTTTAATTTTTCATCATTATGCATGTATCTTTTCTATTTACCTACCTTCTCATCACCTTCCTACAATAACATGATTTCAAGTTTATAGGTCAAACTACAATGTAAGGATAAGCTACACTGTACAATTCCTTCTCCAGACAGGTCTCCACTGTTCAGTTCTCATGGCTTTTAATTGTACACGTACAGCACTGTACAAAGCAAGCAACAGAAAATTAAAGTATATAGCAATTTTGAGATGATTTACAATCTGATTGTTCCACATCGCCAGTTTTTATTTATTTAATGTGTTGCTTACAATGCAACTAAAGACCTTAGTCTGCAAAGTAACCATACGAAAGATGCTTTCTAATGTTTGTCGTCTTTGTGTATTATTCAGTGCAGCTATGTGGTGCTAACATCATAAAGTGTGCAATGTTATGTTACTACTAGTACCATACAATAAGCTAGAGCATTCTTTGTAGTTCAAACATTTTCATACCTTCAATACTGATCAAAGTCAAAAACTTGATCACATACTTGAAAACTTCAATTTTTGTAGGCTTTCACATCCAACAGTTGTGTAAACTTCTAACAAACCAAAGGAGCTCTGTGTTGTTCTTTTACACTAACAGGAGCCAAAAGCAAGCAGTGCACAAGTTTCCACTTGATTTGCTAAAGCAGAGGATCAGAAGGAACAATCACCATCTGAACAAGCAGCCAGGCAACCATCACTGCCTTTGTTAAGGGCTAAAGCTTCAACTTATTCTGATGTCTTTGTGATGTGCCCTTAAGCTTGTTTGGGGCAGCAGGACCAACAGTGATTGTAGTTTATTCACAATAAATAGTTCAGAGGTTGGAATTTTTTCTCCAAGAGCAAAGTCTTCTGACAAAAGAAGGTCTGCTTACTTCAACCAAGGAGCTCTACAACCTCCTTGCTTCAACTATGTCAGCAACTTTTATTTAAACACAGCACTCATGGTTTATATATATATATCAATTCTGTTTCTCTTGCATACATGCAATATCTAGGGCTCTGTATCAAAGACATGTAGGCCTACACTTTATTGTACAGGATGATCAACAAATTTCTTCTGACAAAAGAAGGTCTGCTTACTTCAACCAAGGAGCTCTACAACCTCCTTGCTTCAACTATGTCAGCAACTTTTATTTAAACACAGCACTCATGGTTTATATATATATCAATTCTGTTTCTCTTGCATACATGCAATATCTAGGGCTCTGTATCAAAGACATGTAGGCCTACACTTTATTGTACAGGATGATCAACAAATTTTTATAAACTAAGCACAATGACAAATTAGTGGAAACCATAAATGTCCAACAGGAAACTAATTTTTGTTTGCTACTTTTTACGAGCGAATGCGAAGTATAGCAGTCGCTTTATGGACTTGTCACAGTGTTTTCATTCTGTGTCTTGTTGGTTTTGTTAATCTAGTGTTTGTAGATTAATAGATGTTAGTAATAAATAGAGTAAATTTATTTAGGGTGTCTCTAGCTTTACTACACTTTGAGGCATTTTCTGTGAAAGATATTTTAATTGTACAGTTCCTGGAATGACTGTATCACGTTCTTAAACGGCCTTTTCTATGGTTTTTGTCAACAGCTGTTATTTTACAAACGGACTCACACCCTTATCTGCTCATATTTTGAAACGTTTGAACGATCTGTTGAAGTAAAAATTTGTGTTATTGTGGGCAACAAATTGTACGAGTGAACTCTCCTTACAATAGATCAAACATACTTGGAAAAAGAATGACAAACTACAGAGTTACGTTTTATTTTCTTTGGAACTGAAGACTTCCAGTAGGTTAAGACACAGTGAACGGATAAGATAACGAAGTCTCTTGGATGAAAAAATTGCGCAATACTAACTGCGTAGTTATCTTCTGGCACAGGAGTTTCTTCTGAAACTTGAATTTCCCTTGCAAATAGGCGCTTGCTTTGCCGGTACCCACGTGACCCAACATTTGATACAGTTGTGGACTTGGAGTAATGATAGTCTATATTGCGAGCGAACAGCGAAGTATACCTGTTGTGTTTTGGACTTGCAACAGTCGTTAGGTCCAATATGGTGACATTTCTCGTCTTATTATGTCCTGCACTTCTTGTACAATATTGTCATTTTTATAAACTTCAATTTATCCACAGTACTTAGGCCTTCTGTGTCGTTCATCGCCAGCAAAGGGTGATTGCTGAACTGTTGAACGATCCCCAGTTAAACATACTACCTTCGAGTGAGCACTTCCCATCGTTAAAGACAATAACATAAAAGACAACCATCCACTAGATGCATAACTCCATCACATTTGTTAGCATTTATTCTCGCAAGGTGCTCTAAAGAGTTTATTATTTAAATATCTACTATCTCAGTTGCTCCTGTTGGCGTATTGGATAAGGCATAAGACTCACACGCTGGCGGTACGCGGTTCGCTCCCCATGGCTGCGTGAATCTGTCGAATACTTTTTTTCCCTTCAGTTTTACATTCGCGAGTGTGAATGCCTCGCATTCTGGTTTTTTCTTTGACTATGTAGTACAATGCCTTCCATAAGGAATGAAGTAAACCAAAAGAAGGTTTAGCTTGGTTCTGTGATCTTGACTTCAGTCATGTTCACGTTTTGACACTAATCTCGAATATCAATTCGTCATAAAGATGAGGAAAAACTTTCAGTTGCACCTAGCTTTCAATAACGAGTTTATGGAAGGAAAGGGGAAAAATGATTATGCACGGGACAAAATGCATGAATTCTAAGTCAATTCTATTGAGAGTTCTTTGAACACTTATCATCAATCATTACTAATAATCAGATACATAAAGAAATAGTATGGTACTACTAGTAGAAGCACTTTCATTCCCAGAAATTGATGGCTGAGGGCTTGATCACACCACCATAGAGGATGGGAACTGTTACACAATCCAAATGAAAACACAGGGCTTGACACGCTTCCAAAAGGACACAGTAAAAAATGCCATTGGTAGGTTTCACCAGTGAGGGGCATAATGGCAAATGGGTCAGAATAGTCAGCAAAAATGAGTCTGAGGGAAGGGCCTGGCAGCATTTTTCCTCTTCATAGTATAACATTCTGTGACAAACAGTAGAAGTATCTATGACGTGCACACCACTTCATAATGAATATAAATTGATCCTTAAGCTATTTTGGTTGCCCTTTCACAATTTTGGTAGTTCCTTAGGTAAAACAGAATAATTTTTGTGTTTTTTATCTTATTTTTTACAGCACTTCCAATTTCTACAACACTGTACTCTGACAATATTCTGCAACACTGTGCTCTAAAAGTGTACAGCAGTAAAAGGGGAAGGCACCATTGGCAAAATAAAAAGGGCATGACAGCAACTTTTGCTATCTGCTGCATGCGGATTTCTGGGGCACCACAGCTAACTTTGGAATAAGATGTCACCATGCCTAAAACAACTGACATGTGGGTATTGAAAACAATCTGTTAACTCTTTGTCAAATTTGGAAGGAAAATCGTACATACTTGACATTTTGAAATTCTTGCTGGGAGCCAAGAGTCTGTCAGTACAGGCTCAATATCCCCGAAACTAAAATATGTTAGGGAGGTAGGTAGGTATACTTTATTGATCCAACAATGGAATTGCATGCTTGTATATAGACAAAACAATAAGAATGATAAGACAATAAGAACACTGAGACACATGTAAACACAAATATAAACACTAAAACCTAAACAATAAGTAAGACTATGTATTAATATCTAAGACAAAAAAAAATAAAATACAAATGCTTACAGAAAGAGATATCAGGCCTTTGACCTCCACCAAAAATGATAAGGTTCATTTTCTCACCATAAAGCATCTACACACTACATATAAATTCAATCCAAGCTTTCTATCTTGAGATATCATTTTAACAAATGTTATCAAGGTTCGATCCAAGTGACCCCAAATGACCTTTGACCTCCAACCAAATATGATATGGTTCTTTCCCTTACCATAACGCATGTACATACTACGTATGAAATCCATCCAAGCTTCCTATCTTGAGATATCATGTTAACAAGATTTTCAGGGTATGAACCCCAGTGACCCCAGATGACCTTTGACCTCCAACAAAAACAATAGGGTTCTTCCTCGTACCATAACGCATCTACATTCTAAGTATGAAATTTATCCAAGCTTCCTTTCTTGAGATATTGTGTTAACAAGGTTTTCAGCATTTGACCCCCGGTGACCCCAGATGACCTTTGACCTCCATCAAAAACAATAGGATTCTTTCTCTTACCATAATGCATCTACGTAATAAGTATGAAATTTATCCAAGCTTTCTACCTTGAGATATCTAGTCAAGGTTTTCAGCGTCTGACCTCCAGTGACCCCATATGACCTGTGACCTCCACCAAAGAAAATAGGGTTCTTCCTCTTAGTATGGGGCATCTATGTACCAAGTTTGAGAACCGTTAGTTTCCCTTCTTGAGATATCGTGTTAACGAGCAAAGTGTCACAAACACACATACACACACACGCACACCCTCACACATGCACATACACACATACGCCATCACGAATGCATAAGTTTCTGTTATCATCGAAACCAAAAAGGAAGGGAGAAAGAACAGAGCCCTGGGGGACCCTGGTGCTACAGTGGGTAATATCACAGCTAACACTATAATCAATACGAACAGTTTACGATTTGTAAGATAATGCAGGATCCACTTTACTGATGCACATGGGAGAACGCCTGTTTTAAGTAGAATGTCTGCCCAAATATGAGGTTTTATGGTGTTAAATGCAGATGAAAAATAAAAAAATATTGTATGTAATATTGTATGTTAGGCTAGCATAAGACCTAGTTTCACTAAATCTGAAAAGGTGTATCATAGAGAGCTTCATACCTAAAAATAAGGACAGTAGACCTTACAAAAACGTGAATTCCTGTTTGGGAGTCTCCTACACGTCTCTAATGTTCTTGGAAATTTATGCCGAATTTATCTTCTAGACACCTCTCCAGATTATTAGAGCTTCTCTTTAGCACATGCAATCATTTAGTGTTAATAAAGCACACATAGGCTCCAATTTTCGGAATAAAATCTCACTGTTTTAGAAGTCGAAAACTTAATTTGTTACATCATCGGTCAAAAAAAAAATAATTAATATTCTGGGGGATTTTGTCTGCAATTTTGCAAGCCTTTTCGAAATTACCAAGGAAGTGTTTTGACATGTTTTCTTTCATGGATCCAGTGTACATTACTCGAGGCAAAACTTGAAATCCCATTTATCCAAATTTTCCTGTTATCTGAACTGCCTTCAGTCCCAATGTGTTCAGATAAACAAGGTTTTCCTGTAATTTGTTTTAAGTGAACAACAAAGGTATCAGAACTTTATACATCCACATGTCCTAGAGTCACTGGGTACACTGTTGTGTTGACCTTTTTGGATTTTTAAGCCTTTGATTCCCTTAAGACAAGAAAAGGCATAGAATGTCAAGACTAGATGACTGATCTTTCAAAAAGATGTTAAGCAATATGACATCAATTGACTTTTCAATATGCAGTTCCGTTTGTGATTTTAGGTTATATAAAGTGGTGTGTAAAGTGGTGCATTAAGTGACAGTATCATTGAACAGGAAAATTAAGTGTGTTGGGATTGCACAATGCAAATGGGTAAACACTGAAAATGCAAGGTATTAAGATGAAGAAGTACACCTCTGCTTTCATGGAATAGTAAAATCATCAGCACAAATAAGCTATGCTGTAGGCTTGGGCAGGTAACCCAACTCTGCTTCTGAGTTGTGACTACTGGCCAGAGTCGAGTAATGACTTCACTCTTCTTGGAGTCGTGGCTCCTACAGAGTTTTCAGTGAGAGTCACAAAAATGAACAAAAATCCTTTTTCAGCACACTAAAGGATCTACAGTTGTGTTCTTTTTCAAGTGTCAAGTATTGTAACAAAAATGATTCTTTTAGTCTAACATTTTCCACAATCACTAGTTTTCCCTTCAGTTGTCAGATATGATTCTACCACACAAGCATTTTGGCTAGATGACAGTCTGTGACCAATGTTCCATCTTGGGCATCTTTGGTAGCTATGACATGACTGTAGGAGTGGTAACTCTATTCAAAACCACTTTTATTATGGCCATGGATACCTCACTCCCAAAAGATGGGAGTCACCCAATAGTACTTTACTAGTGACATATTGCTGATTTTACTGCCTCCAGTGCACCGGCTTACTGTTGAGTATTTATGCAGCATGAATGCAAAGACAAGGAATGTACAGACAGAAATAACAGTGACCAGTAGGATGGCATCCCAGTGTCACAGTGTCAACCCCTCCATTACTCCAACCCTCTGTGGGCTGGGGGTTGTAGAATATGCCCACGGTATTCCCTGCCTGTCGTAAGAGGCGACTAAAGGGGAGGACTTGAAACAAGTTTATCTAGTTGACACTATATAACACATTCGTGTTGGTGTGTCGTTAAATATTATCTAACTAACTAACTAACTAACTAACCTCCATTACTCCATTTTAATCATGGAATAATGGAATCAGATGCCACCATATTGAATGAGGAGTAGCTAGTACCATACTCGTCTTTCCAACTACGCATCTGCCCAACTGCACCCAGGGGATCAAGAGGAAGAACTGTCCCAGACTGACATGATAATGCAGAAATGGCTTGAGAAAGTACAGTGCATTTGTTAGACATGCATGCTGTATTACTGTATCTATGACCTGACTACAAATGCTAATGTGATCACCAATTTAACAATATGATCACTGAAATTATTATTAAGAACATTTATACAGCATGAAAGTCCATGAATCAATAGAGATGTCACTGGCATCTTTAACCAACAAGCTTGTCAGGACAGTCCTATTCATGGACCATGGTCTACATAGTTGTGACCATATCATACAGCTACAATTAACAAGAACACAATACCAGATTTGACTCAATATTTTCTAGTACTAAACCCTAGGTAATAAAGAAAACGATCAGCTTGTGTCCACCATGATGTTGATTCCTCAGAAAAACAAAGATAAGGAAGCTCAAAAGACCAGCCACCACCAGCCATAACTGTACACTAAAAAGAACAAAACTGTGAACTAACATCAAACCTCTTAGTGAGGCCAAGCCTAGGCCTGAAGGCCTACTAAAATTTGTCAAGAGTTTACAGCCCTGGGGCCATTAATTAGAAGGGGGAGGCAAAGAATATGTGGTACTGTAGGTTTCTGCATGATATTCTTGGTGGGAAGGCGAAGGAATCAACTGGGACATGAGCTTAACAGGCCCTTTCACACTAGGTGCAATGCGACGCAACACAATATGATTCAAAAAACCTTGAAAACCTTGAATTTACTTAGACTCTTTCACACTAGGGCAGTGATGTTCCTTAAGCAAATGAGACTGGTTGTCCACAGGACAACCATCTCAAAAACTTTGGTTGTCCTCCTTATTATTTGATTATTTGGTAAAACAAAAAAAAATGAAATACTTTGGGATTTTTGGGGTCACTTTACTTCATACAATCATATTGTACTTTCCAGTAATGCTGTATCACATAGTTTCTTCTCTATAGTATTAAAAACAGTATTGTCTGCATGGGGTACAAAAAACAGGAAAAGGGTACTCGACCACGATACCTGTCAGGTACCCGACTTCACGGTGACTTAAACAGCAGCTCATTTTTACAGGCACAGAGACTTCATAATACATGCCTGACATGTACACTTGTATCAGAAATGTAGTGATTATTTCAAGGAGACTCAAATTGTCACAACAAAGTTGTGTTGTTCCCTTTCAAACCAAAAATTAGTAATTAAAGAAACAACACTGAAAATAACAAATTAAGAAAAGTGTTTACTTCATATTACTTCACAAGCTCCTATAACTTTCTCAAATTGAATTCTGAGACCAAAAGGAATCTTCACTCGAAGCTGTTTGACACTTAGAGCGTGAAAATTTCAACCAATCAGAGGTCTCGATGCAGAGTATTCTCTTGCATGTCCGCATTCATGTAAACAAACAAGTTCTTGCATTATCTTTATGTGCTACGGTGCACTACAAGCCGTGGAACTATAACTGCCAAGCTTCATACATTGTACCAGTCCTTGCACATGCAGGGCTCGAAAATAGACTGGCGCTCTGGCACAAAATGTGCCAGAGACCCCTGCAACTGCGCCAGAAAAACAGGAAAGTGGGTGTTTGTCTGGCGCCAAAAATAGTGCCAGATTCATGAGGCAATAGAATTTATGAACTCCTCCTGTGCCCACCCACCCCACCTCCACATTCAAGGTGCCATTGAGGTCAATCTAAACCTGCCGTAGGCTATACATGCATCCAGCCCCTCCCAAGTTTTTCAGAGATGGAGTGACCACACCATGCTTAGAACTGCCTGGTGTTACACCAAAAATGCTCTATTATCTTATTGCCTGTCTCTGTTATTTTGAATTTCTTTTACTAATTACACAACTAAGATTCGGGAGACAATCTGAGAATGTTACATGCAGGGAACAGTGGCTTCTTTGAAAAGTTAAAAAAGCTCCAAAAAATAGGAAAAAAGCTCCAGAAATTGCTTCAAAATTAACATTGTCAGAAGCTGTGTTTAGCTCCAGATAGGAAAAGCTTATTTTCGAGCCCTGACGTGTAAAAGCATGCGTATGTACAGTAGAGAAACCTCTCCCTGCATTAAGAGCCATTAATAGGTTTGGGACTGCCTCATGCAGTAAGCACCCAAAAAGCCACATAAACTGCAAGGTGCGTCATCCATTCACAGCTGCCGCCAATGCGTACCACTGCCTTCTGAGGAAGTAACTATATGATGCTCTGCAGCAAGCTCACACATATACATGTATTCGTATGTTGGTATGTCATGTTGACATCCAGATGATCCAGGCATCTTTTCAATTTATCAGAAACTTCATGATTGCCATTTTGGTGCTCAGTAAATGTACAGTAATGGTTCAGTCTGTAACTTTTCATGAACATTTACAACTGTCCATAGTCCTTCACACATGACAATGGGGTGATTTGAATAACAGTGACACACTGAACCATTAATCAAGGTGTTTTTTCTTTTCATATCCTCAAGATATTTACGGGGTGTGCAGTGAAGCGTAGTTAAGGCTAATGCAATTCTTGTTAGGCTGTCACGATTTTGTACAACATACACCTATATCCAGAGGAGATTATTAATGTTGCACTCGCAAGTACGAAAAGCCAACATATTGTGAGTGTGATTTCATAACTGCGATTAATTTTGAGTGAAAGTTTTTTCGGGGGCTTTACAAAAAATTCTGACTTGTTTTACGTACGTTGTGAATGCTAAATTAACTGATTCAAACTTTTGGGAACCAAAAGCTATTCGGACTTTTTATTACAGGGGGTTGTCTTTTTTCATTTCTCATAATGGGCCAATGGCCGGCCAGAATCTTGTAAACAAGCTACTGTAATATGTAATAATGCTTTTCACAAACATGACGTTAGTATGTTTCTCGTGTTTAGGGGATGAGTCCTGAACTCGCCGGTTTTTATACTGAGCTTTGCTAACATACACAAGACCTGTGCTGTGAAAGAATACAGTCCTGCTGGCTGAAGATAGGCACTATTCGGAGCTACAGTAAATTTGCTGATGTGGCACACGATAAAAACTTACGATGTTGCAGGGTTTTACTGGTTACTCTGTAGAAAGCTGAAGGATGGGATCGTATTTTCATGCAATAAGATAATAAAAATAAGTGAAGGCTTAATGCTGCATGTGGGTAGTGCTTTATTAAAACAGGGGATGCAGAAAAAATGGGTAGTATACAACAAAGTTGAGAGGCAAATAAACTGGGCTTCTGGAGGCCAACCATGGAGATATGTATTGGTTGTCCGATGCAAATTCTGGTCGTCACAGACGACCAGACGACCGTTCAAGCCCATTACTGCTAGGCGGATATGAGATAACAAGGCTATAAAATTGAGACGCCAAGCGATAGTTTTTGTGACCATTAATAATAATGATAATAGTAATGGAAATTTATAATGCGCCCACTTTCGCAAAAAGTACTCACGGCGCATGCAGGGCCCAAAAGAGATACAAAACAAAACACAAGAATACAAAACAAAAACTAAATGAATTCCTAAGAAAAAGCAATGCCTATCAAATGACTTTTTAAGCCTAGATTTAAAAGTCGGTAAAGTTGAAGTGAAACAAATACGTCGGGAAGCTTGTTCCATAGGTGAGGAGCAGCAGCAAAGAAAGATCTGTCACCCCAGGACCTCAAAGTTTTCGGCTCTGCCAAGAGATGTTGGGAAGCTGATCTCAAACCGGAGTGTGTTTGGGAGAAAACAAGCAGTTCATTTATGTATGGTGGAGATAGGTTACTTATGGCACAATAAGTGAGGGGAAGTATCTTAAACTGAATCCTGTAACAGACAATGATGCTACAGAATTGCTGTTTTGTTAGATCACATGACTAATTAACCATTGGAATACCGTTGAGAAAGGAGGAAAAAGTCACCTATAGTGTGAAAGGGCAGGTCGCCGAAAGTTCCCTATACACGGTCCTTACTCCGACTCATTGAAAACCCGGGGTCTTCGACCAGCACAGTGCTGATCAAAATTGATTTTCTTCTTATTGCAAAGTTAGGACCTAAAGTCTTAATAAACTACCATAACTTTTCCTTTCCATGTCTTACACTTATATTGCAGTTGTTTTTTATCACTTTAAACCTCAGAAAAGTTCCGAAAATTTGAAATAAAATCATCACATTGGCCGCTTCTTAACAATTTACTGTAGGCCTAGCGCTCGAAATATTTGTTGGCATCTGAATGCCGTGTGCGTAACATTGTGACGTCACGCACAACATTTTGATTACTGTAGTTCCATGCATACACATGGCAACTGCCTCTGCAGGCATTCTATACTGACGTAACGACGTAGTCATTAGCATACTGTTGTAAACAAAGTTCCAAAGTCACACAGTAAATTTTACAGAGCGAAAAAGTTGCTGATTTCATTTCATATTTCAAGCCTGAGGATTTCAGATTTCATGGTAACCATTTTTTAGGTTACGTGGTTTTTGATCCACGTAACCTAACGTAACCCATGTTGTTGAGTCTCAAAAACCCATTTTTGCGTATTCCCAATATAAAGAGAGTGTACGAGCGAATGAGCGATCACTTGCACTGTCAATGCCACAGTGCACAACATGTGTTCAATTTATACGAAAAACAATATTTCAAAATGACATGATGCTGTAAATGTGTGTGCTGAGGCCATGTCGTGAGGTAACAGCATATGGTTTGGAGTACAGTAAAACCCCATTTATCCGAACACATCGGGACCGAATGTATTTCGGATATGGGTAAAATTCGGATGTACAGTACCGACAGGGTTTCAACTTTTTGCCTCAAGTGCAGTACACAGGGTCCATAAGAAAGCGTGTGAACACATTCCCCAAATAACTCCGAGAAGGCTGGCAAAATTGCAGACAAAATCCCCCAAAGTGTTTGGTTACTATTTTTTTGTGACCGATCATACGACAAATAAATTTTTTTAGACTTCTAAAACACCTGGATTTGATTCCCAAAATTCAAGCCTACGCCCTTCTGAATGACCGATGCTTTGTATGATGGTACAACCTAACAAGGCCACTCTAAGAAAGTTTTCATTTTTAAAAAACATGACAAAATAATGTGAATCTGTTCGTACCTGAAAAAAATTTAGCGGACTTAACCTTATTTGAGAGCTATAAATCTTTACCACAGATTTTTCCTTTCAAGAGATATCATTACGACAAGTTCAGCGTTTCCAGCTCAAGCCTAAAATCAGAAGTAACCTAATAAGGCCAGCGGGCGCTGTTTACAATTTTTGTACAGAGCTGTATGTACAGGTTCAGTGTAGGCTAGGCAGTTTGTGCGTTCAATTTGAGCTGCTTATCTTAGCGTGCAAGTGCTTGAAAAACAGGTTCACGCGCGTTAGCAAGGGAGTTTCCTATGTGCGTGTTTGCATCAAAAATTGACGCACTGATTGTGACAGCAGTCTTGACGCGCTTTGTTTGACTGTATCGATGCACGACATTCGAAAGTGGCCTTATTAGGTCATGTCACTATACACACTAAATGAGTGTATGTGCTGAATAGAAGCTATAACGATCTGGAGAGGTATTAGCGTATAAATTCGGCATAAATTTCCAAAAGTATTAGAGGGACACATGTGTACGAGACTCCCAAACAGAAATTTCGCAATGTTTTTGTAAGGTCTACTCTCGTTATTTTTAGGGATGAAGCTCACTACGAAACTAACATTTCAGATTTAGTGAAGCTAGGACTTATGCTAACCTAACATATTTTAGTATAAGGAGAAATTGAGCCTATACCGACTCATGGATCCTAGCAAGAATTAAAAACAAATACGTACGATTTTCTTCCAAATTTGACAAAGAGATAACAAATTGTTTTCTATGCCTACATGTTGGCTATTTTAGCCCTCCTGACATCTTGCCGTGACTTTTAAAGTCCCGAGGAAAATAAGTGCAGTTCTGCAGGACTTGTACAGTAAAGCCCTAAAAACTTGGTGGATTCTACTGTAATTGTGATGAAGATTTTTCTTGTTAATCTGATACCTAGTTCCGAAAAAAACGGGGCTTTACTACTGTACACGTAGAATCATAGTAAATTACTGTTGAAGGACATACTGATTTCTCACTTATTTTATGATCGAACTGAGTATAGATAAAACCAATATCAGTCTGACACATCCATTTTATCATCTCCAGTATCAGTTAGCTGCATAAGCAAGAAGTTTCCTTGACATCGTCATTGCAGGAACGTTACGAAGAAATCTTCGCGCACTCAGTGAGTCCCCACTGATATACTGTGTGTTAACTGTGGCATAATTTTTGAAGCAACTTTCATGATATCGGGCTATGTGCGAAGTCAATGCAGTAGGGCCGTAATCACAGCTTGTGCAGTGTCGCATTGTGTACAACCGGGAATCACGGCTGGACAGGTCGCCGTAGTGCGTGATACCAGTCAGCTAGTGTGGACTCTGCAATTGCGATTTGCGATAGCATGTGCTGCAAGGTGCGAGCCTCATGCGATCTATTTTATTGTTTGTGATATGAGACAAGAGCAATGTGAGAAAAGTGTCGCAATTAGTAGTCTGTATTTTATCAGATAATATCTCCTGATTGAAATTAAAATGCCTCTTAATGAATGTTCAAATTTTAGGTCACAGAAGAGTTGAATTTGAGTGTCAAATGGGACATCGTAACCGATTTTTCGGTTACGTGGTTTGGCGGTCACGTAACCAACACGCGACAGCGAACGATCGTTCGCGTGAAATCCGCAGGCCTGATATTTTTGGCACTTCCCGGAAATTCTCGGTGATCCAGAACAGCTGCAATACTCTTGTAAGATCTGGAGAAAAAAAATCCTGGTTGTAAATTAGGATTTTTCTTTCAGAATTTGCTGTGAGAAGACAGAAAATTTCAACCATTACACAGACGGCCGATCCCCCTGCTATTTACAATGGTCGGTGTAAGGACTGTGTAAAGAGAGCTGTAGGCGAACGACCACAGTCCTTTACTGAGGACTACATTATAACCAGAAAAGATGTTTTGGCATGAAATGAATGTGGGGCAACTTGAGTAAGGCTAGCGCAAACCTAACGTTTGCCACAGCTCTGGCTAACGACAGGCCTAACTCCCTTTACTAGGCCTAACAGTTAGGCCTTTACGTTAATCTTAATAATAATAGCCTAGCCTAAGCCTAAGTTAGGCCCTCACTGCTGTAAACTGGTTGTCTGTAAAATAAAATCTTCGTAACAAAAGTGATCTCGTTATTTATGCAGTATACTAGCGACAGACCTTCTCCAAAAGTAGTTTCACATCCATCAAATATTCACTAAGCCTTCCAACAGAATGTAAAATAGTCGTTCCCGAAGTTTCTCCTTGTGACTGTGTAGATTTGGCTTTTTGTTGTTGTCTGGTTTCGTTGTTAAGATCTTTACATGTATGTATACTATAGTGTTAGCCCAGCCGTAGCCTACGTACAATGGGCACAATAAGCAATTCAGCATACTGCCATGTCACCCCAGCCACCGTAATTTCACCACCATACCGTTATTTGTATGATAAAAAAGACTGCGATCATGATCACGCGGAATGCAGCATGATGTGTATACCATTCACTTGTACTTTAAATTGTATACTGCCCTCACTCCAGCAAATGTTGACAGACAGGTTGAAAGGGACCGCAAAAGAATGAGCAGTGTGCAAGGGGAAGGGGAAAGGGGACAAAAGAATGAGTAGTGTGCAAGGGGAAGGGGAAAGGGGAAGGGGAAGGGGAAGGGGAAGGGGAAAGGGGAAAGGGGAAAGGGGAAGGGGAAAGGGGAAAGGGGAAAGGGGAGAGAGGGAAGGGGAGAGAGGGAAGGGGAGAGAGGGAAGGGGAGAGAAGGAAGGGGAGAGGAGGAAGGGGGAGAGAGGGAAGGGGGAGAGAGGGAGGGAAGGGGAGAGAGGGAGGGAAGGGGGAGAGGGAAGGGGAGAGAGGGAAGGGGAGAGGGAAGGGGAGAGAGGGAAGGGGAGAGGGAAGGGGTGGGAAAGGAGAGGGGGAAGGGGAACGGAAAACGCGTGTGCAGAATTTCGGAGGCCGGGTGTGGGAACTTGGGAAGTGCCAGGAGACCTGTGACTGGCCACTACTGATGTGACGTAGCCTGGAGTTGAAGTGGAGCGGGTTCCCTAACCATTGATATTTTTTAAGAGAAAACTAGCGCTAAACGCAAACTGCACTAGAGTTAAGCCGGTGTGATTATTAAAAAATAAGTGTGAACAAAAGTTGAATCCCTTCGTGAAATACATTTTATTGAAAAGGTCACGGCAGTGTTGTTATGATAAGGCACAGCCGAGGAGCGTATTTGCGAGGGGAGCACAATGAGGAATCACTAGTGCACCGAAGATGCACCACGGCAGTGGTGGTGCCAAATTAACCTGTGGGCGAAACTCGTTCGGGAGCCTTAGTGGGTGTGATAAGGTGTTTAATGCCCGGCCCGACGGTGACCAGTCGAACAGACCAGTTATTTTTGCTCTCAAACAAAGGAAGATTCTTCAACAAACACCCAACATTTTTAAATTTCCTTCAATAAATCCCCATTTTTTCAATTCAATTCAATTTTATTTTTTCTTCAATAAAAACTCCAATTTTTCAAATGTTCAAAAACCAAAACTTTCTGCACCCTCCGCTCAAAAAAAAATGGCTGCTCCGATCTTCTGGTGATCTATCGCCATTGTCAGAGCTTCAGCTAGCTGGCGGCACCCCGTGGGCCCTGGGAGCTTGGCTTCCTGTCGGCCTCTCGGACAACTTCTGGCGCCATCCCTGAGCACGAGTCTCACAGCGCGAGATTGCATAAATGAAGAGCGGGATCGAAGGGCCTTTTTTCAAATTTTGTAAAATTCGATGTTATTGGAGGAAGTAAATTTTAACTATAAGCCGGAAAATGAACTTCGAAAAACGTATCTATGAGATTAACAATAGGCCTTTCTATGTATATTTTAGTTTGCTCGATTAAAAAGCTATAGCTCCCTCGCCATAGGTGTGTATTTGAAACACAGTATGGCAAATTACATACTACTTTCCGAACCTGCCTTTCTCCTAGCGGAAGGTTCATTTCTGGTGTATAATTGATTGAACAAGGACACACCTTTTAGGTTATGCTGTTGCCAATGGCGACTGTAAGGTTCGAAGACTGCGGGAGGCGCAGATTCGTTTCCGTCAATGGTCCATGGGTCCATCCATGTTCGACCGGGTCATCTAGCACAGAATTGTGACATTAATGTCTGTTATTCCCAACCAGCAGGGCGTAGAGAAGGTGTATTCTTTTGGGGTGCAGAGATAATGTTTTGCCGACATATGTGGTAATGCGTGGCGCGAAAACGAGGGCGAAGCTCTGAGGTTTTAGCATGTCTCTGGGTGCGGAAAAATTAAGTCTCAGGATGGATATATTTTGTTTCTTAATGAATCATCACAGTGGCGTGGATCTATCTCCACCACTTGCGAATCGCCGTCCTGGGGGAGGGGCCTATGGGGAGGGGTGTTCCCCTCCCCTTTGAAAAAGAGGAAATTAGAAGGTGTCTTTATGGCCAATGGTGCCATATTTGGGCGCAATTTAGCTTTTATAATGTAGTGTCAATTCGTAATCTATGTTATATTACAATTCATCACAGTTTTAGTTTTCATTATTTTGAAAAAAGTGGGGGGGGGGACTTTTTGGAGATGTCCCCCTTCCAAAAAAGTGAGGGGGACGCGTCCCCCCCATCCCTCCATGTTCCACGCCCACGCATCTTCAAATGCAAAGATTCTCAATAATTTTAATGTATTAGGCTGTCAGTCCTCTCGTCAGGCCACTATACTGTAAAGTGATTGGTTAGGTTAGGTTAGGTTAGGTTAGGTTAGGTTAGGTTAGGTTAGATGAGGTTTAACGTCCCAGTTTCCAACCAATTGGTTCAAGTCGAGACAACCACGGCCTTTTTTCCAGTTATGGCTCACTGGCTTGTTTTCCCTACTCAATTGTTCATGCTGAGCACCATGCACAAAGGCAGTAGGTTCCATTTTCAAAGTCTTTGGTATGACCCGGCCAGGATTTGAACCCTAGACCTTCCGACTGCAATTCGGATGCTCTAATCACTTGACAATTGCAATCGGTTTAAAGTGATTGGGATCCAGGGGGGCGAAGCCCCCGGAAGTTCCGAGGTTTAGCATATCTCTGTGTAAAAATTTTAACTCTCAGGATTTTGGTTCATAATACATTATCCAATGCAAAGATTAATAATTTTAATGTGTTAGACTATTCCTCGCGTCATGCCACTATATACTTCAGAAGCTGAACCTGGCGTTCATGAATTTGAACACTATGCGTTCAGCATTTGAACGCTAGACGCGTCAGGCGTTCAAAAACGGTAAGTGTTCAAATAGACGTCCGGCGTTCAAAAATGGAGAAAAGGTGTTCAGAATCTTAATACAAGCGTACAAAATATGCTTTGAACGCAGGATGCGTTCTGTATTTGTTGCATTTTGGTGTTCAAAAGTTGAACGCTTGAGACTGCAGTGAAGTGAAGACACGCGCGGCACGGATTATTTTTTTCTCAGGATGTTTGTGGGTAAACCGGATCCTCAGAAATTTGCAAAATGTGTTTGAAGTCAAGGTTAGGGTTTAGAAAACGGGCTTAGGATACCCTCCCCCCTGGGTAACCGGGTGCTGTTCCCCATGGTTATGATAAAAGTGAGGAATAATGTCCAGAAAGTGGCTTTTCAAGAATGTCAGAAAACCCGAAATAGTGCGCCTATACGGAAGCCTTTAATTCCCTTTCTTTCCCCGAGTTGCCGACGGACTCAGTCACTCGTCCAATTACACCGACTGCCGTTGATACGGCCGTATACGGCCGTCACATGCATGATCAGTTTGCCGACGGGCCTTCAACTTGAATGGGTCAATTAGATGAAGAGCCGAAAATCGAAGTAGCCGATTACAGACTGGATGCGCTCTCCAGTCTCTTTCTCTGTTTTTTCTTTCAATTCTCCGTCTTCCCTTTTACTCCCTTCCTTCCCCTTTCCTTTCCGATCTTCTCTCTTCTTTCCCTCCTCTTCTCTTTTCCTCTTCTTTTCCTTCCCCTCTACCCTTTTTGCCCACAGACCGAAAATTTGCCGACGGCGACCAAATATTGGGGGTGTGACAACCCCACACCTCCCTACGGCTCTGCAAACCACGGCCGTAGCCTGGGCGAAATCTCGGGGTAGGGGCAGTTGATGACACTTGCTAAGCGGATCACCAAGTGGCGTGCCTATACAGTTGACACCGGCCGGGGAGGATCCTTCCTTTTTCCCCTGCATGTGTATGAGTGCTGTCCTGGGGAAGGGTGCTGAGAGGAGGGATACATGTGAGACCTTGCTTAGGTACAAAATTGTGCTATCGTTTGCGAAGCCTTGAACTGATTATATCTTTGCAAATTGTCTTTGTTTTTGGTGATATTCTTCCTACTTTGGCTGAGCGTAAGTCAAGAGGTGCTCTCTAAGAAAAGGGGATGATAGTCTATATATGACACTCTATACTCTTTGAGAAATTTTTGTCTTTGTTAGGTGGCTTGAATGAAAAATGGTGATATCGTTAGTAAAGTTTCTTAAAACGCAGAATTGATTATATGTGTAGAAACCCTCATTATTCAGTAATTTTTTCTATTTTGGAAGTTCCGGCGGTGTGAGGATTTTGCCTTAGGGGAGTGATGTCACCTCCACCCTTTCAGAAATTTTTCTTGTTCAAAGCTTTCCGGAGATATAAAATGGTGCAGTTTAAACTGGACATGCTATGTGTATTGGGTAAATGGTGTTATCTTTGAACTGAGCTCTGAACTGTTAGTATGATCTGAAATGTTAATTATGTATGGAATTCTTCGGCTGAGGCATGGCATCCGTGCAAGGCTGGTACGCGGTGCGGGTTTCCCCTGGCGCTCTATAGTACACCACTGGGGGAACCACCATCGACTGACGAGTAGCCGTAGTGCAGGTCTGCAACAAAGTGTTCGGTCGAAATGTCTCCCGTGAGAGGGGGATAACACATTTTAGACCTCAAATGTTGCATCTAAATATTCTTTACTTTTAGAATTTCATGCTTTAGAAACAAGCTCAGATTTCAATAAGGAAATTAGATTTGATTGAAAGGGAAAAACATTCACCGCAATTTGAGTGAGTGTACCCGCGGTTATCCTATTTCATGAATGGCTTTTGAGGATCATGTTACAACATATTCTTATTGTGTTGTGAAATTCACGTAAAGAGTAACTCCTTGGTATACCTTGAATATGCAAAACGTACGTTATAACATATCAAGAAATATACTTGAAATAAAATAACAGGACATTTGTGAGATTTAGCCGTTGTCTCAAATGTTTGCCGTGACTGCCTATGCCCTTTAAATTAAAAGTTTCTTTATACCAGCTCATATGAGTTTAGCTACTTGTTAAAGGTAATCATAGGCTATTTTATCTTTAGCCAGCGAACATGCTGGTGTATTCATGTGATATATCTTGCAGGAGAAAGATCGTTTATTCGTCATGAGGAGAAACTCATCTAACTTGGAATGCATCCACGGAGGGGGACCTCCCCAGGACAATTTGGGAATAAAAGGATCCCTTACATGCGATTTCCCAGGTTTGGGGGCCTTAAAACAGTGAAATAATATTCATTGGACAGTGAAATTTTCAGCACTTTAGTATTTTTCCTCAAGCAGGCCAATTTTCATTTTCGTTTTGGAAATCTCAGGGGGAAGTTGCCCCGTGTCCCCCCCCCCTTCAGGGCAGGCTACGGCCGTGCCAACAGCAAATGGACCGATTTTAATCAATGGAGTGTAGCTGGGACAAGAATCTGTCATAGGCCTGGAGTGGTTCCTGCAGTTAGTGATAACACTGTTCCAAAGCCACATACAACCCCTACAACCATCAGTTCTCCCCATTCACAATTCCCTGCATCAACAACTCTACCGGATGTTAGCCCCAGTTAAGCAGTTACAAAAAAGTGTTCAAATGGTGATTTTAGTGGTCTATTTTACTGTCCATTAAACACCTTGAAGTTAGTTAAATGCCTTATCCTAACGCTCATATTTCTGAAAATGGTCTAGAATTCCCGGAGGTTTCACCCCTGGCGGGCTCACCTGGGTGTTGCCACTGGGCCCGACCTTACATGATGACCAGTGGTCGAGTGGATCAATTATGTTAGGTCCAACATTTGTGACTAGATAGAAGGACTCGAACCATTTTGTCCATTATATCATAATAATTGTTAATTATGTCACTTTTGATGAAAGGAGAATGCGATTTGCAAATTTGGGGAGGGGGAAATTTTCTCCGTACCCCTATGGCCAACGGTTTATGCTCAATGGAGAAGGTTGGGGTGGGGTGGGTCACGGTGGGGTAATGAACAATAAATGGCACTGACCGAGATTCACTCTCGATGAAAACATGCATCTACACACAGATCACCATCTCTAAACTTTAAAATAGGCGTAAATCGTGCTCTTTACTAACAGGCCTATCAACATGAAACATGACACTCATGTACATAACAAAGGTGACCGTCTGCTAATAAATTGCATGTATCTTGAAACTGTGCTCCATTTAGTCTTCTCTTTGCAGTCTGGTTACCATGCAGGGGCTGATGAAGGTTTAATCTACTTATCTAAGTGTTATTGTTTAGCAATTGCTGGTATTTGCCAAGGTGATTCCGTGGTGTAGCGGTTATCACGTCTGCCTAACACGCAGACGGTCCCCGGTTCGATCCCGGGCGGAATCAAAAATGAGTGCTATTTTATACATTTTTGCAGGAAGAAGAGCAAATGAGTGTTCACGAAATTTCTGCTTTTACTGTAGATATTTGTAAATAATTTAAGTTGATGCGAAATCTCTGGTTGATGCACATACGAGTAGGGCCAGATATAAATGTGTCCGTAAAAATCGAAATGTCGAACTGAAGATATTTCTAAATAATTTAAGTTGATGAGAAATCTCTGATTCCTTTTTAATGTACATACAGTGGCGGATCCAGAGGGGGGGGGGTCGCCGACGTCCGGACCCCCCCCCCCTCAAATTTCCCAATGTGCCCTTTTTCAAAATTGTTTTTTTTTTCACACCAGCCTAAAAAAATAAAAAATAAAAAAATAAAAAAAAAAACACGACAGTTTGACAGGTAATGACAGTTGTCCAGTTCCGAGGAGATTTTGGTTACCCCCATCCAGTATCGATCAATCCACCCGTAAACGTCTAGCTATGTATCGCAGAAACTTTCAGCAATATATTTGACTATGGTAGCCTATATTGCCCGCCCTGAAACACGAACAGCGCAATCGTTTTACAGAGAATGTGACTACAGTATGTATTACTGATTGCAATGGAGTAGGGAAAACATGCCAGTGAGCCACAACTCCAAAAAAGCCCGCGACCGGCCCGACTTAAACCAGTTGGTTAGAAACTGAGCCGTAAAACCTTATTTAACTCTAATTCTCACTGCCTGCGTGACAGTCAGGCATTCTAATCACTTTTCGCTTGGAACCACGTGTGGCGTGCTTGGGTTTTCAAAGTAATACAGTAAAACGCGCAGATATTACGTCATACTCACTAGCTAGCGCTTTATGCAACGTATTACTGCTGAGTTCTAATATTGATTCCAAAAGGTCACTGCTAGTCTTTTGGTCTAACAAAATAATGATCTGATCACACTCCCTAAACGCTACATCTACGAAACCTTCCCTCTACCCGCTAGTATCCCTCCTCTCATGAACACGATATGATATTCATGGTCTGGAATTACTCTCTTCATTTATTAGTGTTGCCCTAGTGATGGGAATAAAAAGCCAATCTTAGTTAAAAGTCCACAGCCAAGAGTTGACCAGAAGTCGCAATGGACGAATCGGCTTTTGTTTCATTTTAAAAATACTATATAAAATCACCACCAGGTCAAATAACGCAATGTTAGTCGGTTCAATTTTTTTGACGTCTTTGGACCGATGACCGGTCTGCTGTCGCAAATAAAAAGCAAACATTCGAATTCAGTCATCTGTTCTGACAGAGTATTTTTGACAGTCGCGCCGCAACTATATAGGGAACACAACATACAATTTTAACCCCCTCCCCCAGTCGAGATAGCGGTGGCGCCAGGTGGGGGAAAGGTTCATGCCCTCGTCGGGGAAGGCTGGCCAACTATTGGGGAAGTTTTACAGGTTTGTCGGGGAGTCCTAGTCAAAAGTACGCAGTCCCCGACGACAACTAGTCGCCCCGACGGCTTACCTGTTTTTTGCCCTCAAAAGGATAATTTCTCTGATAAGAACCCAAAATTTTCGCGCGCTGTAGAGTCACTCTATTTTCTTCAATAGTTCCATTCCGCAAAGCAGGATAGCACAAGTCCTTTCCACCTTACCAAGTAACATATAGGCAGAGTACATAGTTTATGTAAAGTTCGTAACTTTCATCCCACATCGCAAAGCCTAGTTGGTGTTCTCTTGTGTGTTTGTCATGCGGTAGAGTCAGTTGTTGTGCGACTTATGGAACAAAGTTTGGCTATTTCATCTTATAGTCCAGGTGGTTTCGATACAAATGTATGTTACACCCGATACGGTCTACAAGCCCACAGTTCTTTTTTCGTTTCGTCATATGTTTTAGGTGTTAGCCTATCAAACATATTCCCCCGCTTCGCGCGCTTTTCAATTTCACGATCCAGATTCAAAGAACACTATCAGTGCGCAACTCGGATCTTGAAGTATTAAGTGATATGATGCAAAATATGCCTGCAATGGCATAGGATAATGAGGCTCCTCTATTTGCCCTTCTCATCATCCCCTCGAAATAAGGAATGTCGGAACTAATTGGGGTTGCTGACATGGCTTGGCCTGTTGGGGAAATTCTGCCGCCACACATGGTCTATTTACTTATTTTGGCTTTCATAAGGGTAATTTCTGGGATAAAACCCAAAATTTTCGGTACGCTTTGTCCACTCTTCCTCAGTTCCGTTATACTTATGGCTAAATATAGTACAAACCCTTTCCACCTTTTCAAGTAGAAATACATGGATTTATGTATACATGGATTTATGTAAATGTCGGAAATTGTATCGCATTTCGTTAAACCTGGTTAACGTTCACTTGTGTCTGTCGTACGGTACGGCTAGTGACTCGAGGAGGGAAGTACAATAAAGTTATGCCCGATAGGGCCTAACTGTCTGGACAATTGTTCTATATAAGCTTTAAATTAGTACAAATTCTTATAAGTGTAGGCTTACCCAAAAAAATTTCGCGCGCTTCGCGCGCTTTGCATTTTCACCGTTTAGATTCCAGGTTTTGATTCCAGTGTTTGCATGTCTCTTGGTTTATCCTTTCTTTGTCAATATGCCGTAAATTGAATAATCACTGACGTTTATGGGAACCAAAATTTAAAAAAAAAATGAATGTGCCCTTTTTATGTTGGACCCCTCCTCAGAAAAGACCCTAGATCCGCCCCTGTACATAGGAAAAGGACCAGAAATGAATGACCCTAACCTGACTATGCTTTTTCTTGTTTTTCAAGATTATCATTTAAATTTGTAAAATTTGATCGCTCACCTTTGCTCTATAGAAGAAACATTCCACCGACGCCGACGGGCAAAAATCAAAAGACGATTCTCCATTTTATGAGCAAATAACCGACGAAGTATATCTGTCGTGTTTTAGGCTTGTCACAGTCTTTAGATCCCGCGTGTTATCATTTCTCTAGTGTTATCCTAGTTTACAGTTGTTGTACAACACTTTTTAATGTTCAGATGTAATAATTCATGCAAGTTAAATGTCAAAATAGGAGATAGGTGACTATTTGAAGAAAAAATATGCCTTACTTATATAAGCAGCTATCCTAAGTCTAACTTGTAGCTTCGAGCCGCCACTTACCGTTTTGAGGAATGCTGTTCCTAGCACTGTCCACTTTCCTTTAAAAGCAATATTTAGATGAAAAAACATGTAAAAATCGTATGAAAGACTGGCTGTTAAAATCAACTTAAATGATGTCAATCACTAAAACAGGATTTTGCTTGGGAGCACTTAGTACAAAACTAAATTGTCCAGCCCGGTGCATGTGATGTATCAGTAACAGCATTTGCATAAACATACATCAAAGGTCTGTGGCCCAGCTTTGCAACGCTTCAGGTAGCGTACCACTAATTACCGGTATTGACCCATTGACTTACACTCTGAATCAGACTATACTTCCCCGCCCCTAGACCCTTGTAGAAGTTCCCAACCTGCACATGCCACCCTTTTGGTTAAAGGTCTGTGAGCACCTAAATGTGATACCAGCCTAGTCGATATAAAAAAAAACATTTAAAACGTTAAAAAATAGCCGCAATCCCCATTAAAACCCATCAAATATTGACAGTGGCATAGCTAGATATTTTTTTTTTTGGGTGGGGGGGGCAAAAGCAAAACATTTCCGACAGGTTATTATCTTGAAGTAATGATGTACTATCTAAGCGTAGCGCCACCATCATCTGGCGTGTAGAGAGCGGAAAAAGATTAAAATATCTCCGAGATTGCCTTAAAGGAAGGGTTTAAGCAAAAAATTAATTTTCATAAGTGAAAGAGGAACCAAATCTACGCAATTTGGTGAAACTTTCATTGAAATCGGACATGAAGTACTCAAGATATCAGCAAATGAAGTTAACCCAAAGTGAGCTTGAGGCAAGCAGGGATTATATCACTTCCTAACATTGATGAGAAATGCTTTGTGTCCTTTGTTTTTTCAGTCTGATGTGCTGACCTTGAAGTTAATAGGGATTGGACCTCCCCATGTGAAATGTGAAGTTTGTAAAATTCTTATGCCTCTCATGCAATCACTTTCCGATAACATGTGATTGTGGAGGAGAAAATTGGTTGTAAAGCTTAAAGAAAAACAAAAGACTGGTCATTAATGTGAGGATGTGATGTCATATGTGCTTGCTTCAAGTTCACTGTGGGCTGA
The DNA here is from genome assembly GCA_029531755.1 of Holothuria leucospilota. Lineage (NCBI taxonomy): Eukaryota > Metazoa > Echinodermata > Holothuroidea > Aspidochirotida > Holothuriidae > Holothuria > Holothuria leucospilota. The sequence goes on along the minus strand of CM055963.1, from coordinate 52,887,886 downwards.
AAATGTGACAACTTCAACTGCTAATATCTTGAGAACCACACATCGGATTCCAACGCAAATATCACCAGAATGCTTAGAGTTAGTACCCCTCTAACATACCAAAACTTGATTTGAGCTTAGACCCTTCTTTTAAATGACACTTCCAGGCCTTGTCAGTAACCATTTCGATGTGTAATTCTGCTTAAAAACATAAGAAGTGTTGTAAGTAAACCCCTAAGAATATAATTTTAGCTACTAATTTCCGCTGTAAGAATTTTTAATTAAGATGGTAAAAATTTCTGACAGAGACTATAGAAATTTCCGACAGAGGCCTTCGGAGGCTTTGTGGGGGGGGGGGGGTGGCGTCCCTGTCCCCTCTAACTACGCCACTAAATATTGACATTTTC